>RJWM01018330.1:30690-41378 GCA_004363535.1 Dasyprocta punctata | reverse complement strand
ACTTGCTCGCGTTGTAGCCCAAGCAGGCCTCAAATTCACAACGCTCCTCCTACCCCAGCTTCGCAGGTTCTGGGATTAAAGTCATGTACTACCATGCCTGGCTTCCTTGTGGTTTTGATTCGCATTTCCCTAATGACTAACAATACTGAGTATAGTTTTGTGTGTTTATTGGCCATTTGTAAATCTTCTTTACAGAGATATCTACCCAGGTGCTTTTGCCCACTTTTAAATCGGGTTATCTGTGCTACTGTTGTGATTTTCTCTATATATTCCTCCTACTAAGCCCTTACCAGACCTATGGTTTGTTACTATTTTCTCCCATTCTCTAGGTTGTCTTCATTGTTTGATGTTTTGTTAGGTCTATAATTCTAGGTAGACAGTTATTTTTGGCTTTTCTCACCTTAAAAATATAGCTTTTCTTGTCCATGTTATTTCTGGTAAGAAATCCAGCATTGCTCTGCTCCTCTGTACATAACATGTACTTTTCCTCTGGCTGCTTTTAAGATTTTCTCCTTTAAAACAATTTGATTTTAACTCTCCTTGGTGTAGTTTTATGTATTTGGGTTTCCTCTTGCTTCTTAATCTGTGGGTTTATGAGTTGTTTAAATTTGTATGAGCCAATTAGAGAATAATTTTTTAATTAGGTGAATGACATCTATTCATATTTACCAATATGACTGCTGTGTTTGGTCTCATCTCTTATCAAACTGATTTGTTTTGTAATTCCTAGAGATGGAATGTGAATTTTGTTTTCCCTTGTGTTGTTCGTCTTTTTGTTATTTAAAAATTTTCCCCTTGGAGCCTGGCGTGGTGGCGCATGCCTTTAATCCCAGCACTTGGGAGGCTGAGGTAGGTGGAGCATTGTGAGTTCGAGGCCAGCTTGGGCTACAACGCGAGCACCAGGCCGGCCTGAGCTACATAGTGCAACCCTGCCTCAAAAAACTAGGGCCGGGAGTTTGGCTTAGTGGCTTAAGCACCTGTCTGGCAGGCGTGAGGCTGTGAGTTCAATACCTGGTGCTGCAAAATAAATAAATAAATTAATTAAATAAAAATAAAAAATTTCCCCTTGGGGTCAGAGTAAAGCTCAGTGGCAGAGCATCTGCCTGGCAAGCACAAGGTCGTGAGTTCGATCCCTGGTACCCCTCTTCCTTGCCCCCCTAAAGACAAAAACTTAAAAATTTTTCCTTTTGATAGTTAAAAAAGTTTGTATTTTTTTGTTCTGATTATGTTTTACCTTTTATATCTATTAAACCCTTTATTCACTGGTCTATTTTTTTAAAATTTAGTTTTTATCTTTTGACTTTTATATAATAACCGTCAGTGATCTTATTCTATTTCCCCTGGTCTTTCTTCTCTTCTTTCTCTTTTATTTTTACTTATTTTTTTCCCTTTTTTCTTTTTATCTGTGAAATTTGCAAATATACACAAAAATAGAGAAAATGATGTAATAAATCTAATTTTCCAATCACCCACTTTCAACAATTATCAACATTTGGTCAATTTTTATTTTGCATATATTCCCCCCAACCCACATGAACCTAGACAGGTTTTTTTGTTTTTTGTTTTGCTTGTGTTTTTGTTTGAGACAGGAGCTCACTTTATAGTCTAGGCTGATCTTGAATTCATAATGTACCCAAGGCTGGCCTCAAATTCACAGAGATTTTCCTGTCTCAGCCTCTTTTGCTGGGATCACATGCATGCATACCATGCCTGGCTAGCCTAGACAGTTTGGAACGAAATTTCAAATCTCATATTGTGTTTTCTGTAACTGTTTCAGAGTGCTTTATAAAAGATTAGTACTCATAAAGTTGAGATAAATTGACAAGAATTTTTTTATTTTGAGAGCCTTGCTAAATTGCCTAGACTGGGCTCAAATTTGTGAGCCTCTGGTATCTGTCTCCTGAGTACCTGAGAGTGTAGGCGTGCACCCCCACACCCAGCTGAATCTGAAGGGTGTTATTTTTGCTTTGTTTTGTTTTCATCATTTAGTATGTTTCTATACAAAATAAGGACTCTTTTTTTTTTTTTTTTTTTTTTTTGCGGTACTGGGGATCGAACTCACAACCTCGTGCCTGCTGCTGAGCCAAACTCCCAGCCCTAGTTTTTTGAGACAGAGTCACACTATGTAGTTCAGACCAGCCTTGCACTCACTTTGTAGCCCAAGTGGACCTCGAACTCACAACGCTCCTCCTACCTCAGCCTCCCAAGTGCTGGGATTAAAGGTGTGCGCCACCATGTCTGGCTTAAAATTAATAATAGTTTAATATTACACCTTAAAATTAATAATAGTTTCTCAGTATCATCAAATATCTAGTGAGTATTCAAATTTCCCACTGGTCTCAATGTTTTTTTTTCTTAGTGCATATTAATTATACAGAGTGACAGGGAGTCTGTCATTTTAAACAGATTTCTGGGTGATTCTAGGCATACTAACGTTTGGGGTGCAGAGAGCACAGCCAACCCAGCTGCATTTCAGGCAGGGGGAAGCTAGAAGGGGTAAAAGTATTTGCTTTCCTTTTTGAGTCTCTCAGGACAATTCTGCTAGTCTCTCATTGCTTAGAATTCAATCACTTAGCGTGGTGGCACCTGCCTGTAATTCCAGCACTCAGGGGGCTGAAGCAGGAGGATCGCTATGAATGGGAGGCCAGCCTGGGTTATGTAGTGAGTTCAAGGCCAGTCTGAACTACATAGCAAGACCCTGTCTCAAAAAACAAAACCCTAACCAAGCTCTCCCTTTAACATAAACTCTGTTACCATCATGCCCTCCAGCCAGCCCTGACTGGGCTTAGGGCCAGAACATTGATTCAAGGAGCAGCAAGGTAAAAGAGACAGCTTGGAAGGCTCAGTTTAGCGTAGCATCTCAGCGGGAAGACTCGAAATCTAGCCCAGGTTCAAATCCCAGGACCACTGTGTCCCAACTCTGTGAAAGACTCATCAGGGGGCTACCAGCTTTGAGTGGGCCCACACCCTGAGACCTGCTCCCAGGAAGCGAGCGAACCCCAACTTGGGTGCTGTCAGATGTCGAGAGTCAGAGTCATTGGCATCTGGCACAACTTACTATTCTACACACTTGTGACAAATTCCCAGGACTCCTGGTTGGTTGTGATGATGCGGGAGAGGACCTTTTCTTTCTCTGAGTTTGGTTTCCCTCCTTCACTCCTTGAACTGTTTCCAACATATTTTTAAAAACAAAACTTTAACAAAAAAGAACAAGCAAACGAACAAACTGGATGTGGCCGAATCCGATGCTGGCCGCTGCGCACTTGTCCTCCAGATGAGACCCGAGCCGCCTCTGCCGTTTTCCTGGGACTTAGCAAACCCTGGCGAGTTCACATCTGTCGCTGAACGTGCAAACAGTGACACTATTGTTTTCTTAGACAAACATCCTGGGCAATTTGGCTTCTTTCACTTTGTCCTGAATGCAACCGGTTTGGCTGAGGACCTGAGGAGACCTTGAAAGGCCACTGCTTGTTATTTTAACCTCATCTCTAGCTTATCAGTTTGCTTTATAATCCTGACATATTTGCTGTTGGCCTCAAGATACCCCTGAAAAAAAAACAGCTAAGATAAACAATGCATTTTTTTTTCTTAAGATTCTTATCTTCATTAGGGGAAAGAGCTGTGTTCAGGTGTGTGTGTATCTTCATGATGTTTACATAAAACAAGGATTAAATAATGCTTTTGTGCTGTATTCCATTAGCTCCTTTGCTACTATCCTGGTTACCTGGAACTGTTGTAACTAACTCCCGGGTCCTTTTTAACCTCTGATTTAACTGGAGCCAAGGTGTCACCTGGCTGGCCGCCTCAGGGGCCAAGATGACAAGAGTAATGACGCACATACAGCTGTGTGGCCGTGACAGTGAACTTGACCATAGGAAACCTCACCCAGGGGCTCCTGCAGCAGTGAGATTTTATTCCTCTGTGTCTTGCCTGGTGACACATGCAAATAAGTGATTGCGATAGACATGTGGCACTTGTTGCTGGTCCCCCACAGAGACCAGAGACTGGCCCCCTCTACGTCAGCTTTGCAGTGGGCTGTGGGAACTCCAGTGTTGCTCGCTGTCTCATTTCCTAGTTTTAGTCCCTTCAGAACATTCATCCCCAGCTCATACATCTGGAGTGAGTTTAACAAGCCAGAGTGCCAGATCCTGTCCGTAGGGGCAACAGTGTGACCCAGCTAGGCTGATCCTTGTTCTTGGCACTGCTGAGAAAGCTGGAAAGCTGGCACTCACTTCTAACAACAGCCTCTTCCCTCCTGCCACCACCAAGCTGCAAAGTGCATCAGTCCTTCCCGCTTGATTCTGTCCTGTCCACTCCCCTCTCACTCTTGTCCTAGCCATTATCATCTCTCTCCTTAACAACTGTGCGGCCTCCTAACACAGGGTCCAACATCCATCTGGGGCCTCCTCCCAGTCTACTGCAGCTGGAGTTGAGTCATTCTTCCAAAGGATAAGTGTGATTATGTTACCCCCTCCCCATCCCGTAACCCTCATATCTGTCCTGGCTTCCCATGGCCTTGGGATAAAGGCGAATTCCTCGCGAGCATCTGCAAGTCTATGGATCACTCCTTCCTGTCTCACCTGTGCTACTCCTTGCTAGTCTTTTCATTCTAGCTACTAGGCTTTCTTGCAGCCTCAGGCCCTGCAATTAGCATGTTGCTGGCTCCTTCCAGCGGTAACACCCCAAACGCCCTTCCCGACTCATCACCTAGGTAACTGGTCCCTTAGCTCTAACATCTTTCCCTTGGGGAAGGCTTTCTGGACCCCAAGTACACGCATAACACGCCATCCCTCTGCCTCACATTTACCACACTGTGAGCTTGCATTTGCAGATTGGTTTGTGTTTGTCTCTCCCTCTGATTATGAGCTCCACGAGGTTGGGCACGATATCATTTTTGCTCACAGTATGTGTTGAAGGACTGGCAGTAAATGAATTGGTCCAAGCAGCGGGCATCCAGTGCAGACTGAGCCAGCTGGAGCTTTTCCCTAGAATTCCCCAAATCAAAGGTGGAAGAGAGTTGTTCTTTTCCCTCCTCTGGGCTCACAAGGTACAGGGGGGAGACTCTGGCGTGCAGATGGGCATCTTCCCTGTCTTACGGTGTTCGCTCTCTGCCAAATGCAAGCTGGCCATTGGAAAGGAGGGAGGAAGCAGGAAGGGCCTAGCTGGATGGGGCCCCCCAGTCCATGCCCAAGCCTTGTTCCCAGTAGCTCATGCTTCAGGGCTCCGTGAATCCCACTGAGAAAGCCAACACCGTAGATCCCCAGTCTATGTCAGCTTGTTTGAGTTGGGATTTTGTCACCTACAACAGAAAAATCCTTGCTTAAGACAAGTTTGTTCAGTGGCCTGGGCCTCAGGAACCAGGACTGGAGCAGCACTGGGTTAAGATATTAAAACAGTTGGGCTAAATTTTAGGCAAGATTTTTTTTTTTTTGAGACAAGTTCTCACTATGTAATGCAGGCTGAACTTGAACTCACAGCAATTCTCCTGCCTCAGCCTCTCAAGTGATGGGATTACAGGTGAGCCCTACCATACCAGGCCTAAAGGCAAGTTAAAAATTGTATTTGATATAGCTAACTTTGCCCACCACAATTAGATTACACAAATCCCAGTCTTAGACACATTCCTGTCGCTGAGACAAAATAGCTGACGCCCACACCTCAAAGGCAAAGAGGTTTATTGGCTCAGAGTTTCAGTGCGTGGGTGGCAGGCTCGACTGTGGAAACGGATGGTGGAAGGACCTGCCGTGGAGGAGAAGCCGTTCACACCATGGCTGTCAGAAGCAGGAAGCAAAGGGAGCGGCAGGGAGGGAGACAGCACACTTCCAGGTCACGCCCAGGACGCCCCACCTCCAACCAGGCCACCACCTAACAGCACACTCAGCTCTGAGCCAGGCGTGGAGTAATCCGTGAGACCTCCGTAATCCAATCGCCTTCCCAAACGCCCCACCTTGGAGTACCTGTGACCTTTGGGGGACGTCCAAATCCAAAGCATTGCTATCTGCCATGGGACAGCCGCCCCTTACCTGCTGGGATGCATTTGGGGCGTGGTCCATCTCTGTCCTGCCGAGTCCATCTCTGTCCTACCACTCACCCCTGCATGCCACACACATGCATCGCGCACCTTCTGTGAGCAAGAGGCGCTCCAGGACACACGGAGTCCTCGCGTCTGAGTGAAAGGGTTATAGACTGCGTCCCTGGGGAGGGTGGCATGGACATGCACAGGACAGGAAGTGCCCAGGACTATGCTCCGGGGAGGAGGGGCCAAGGTAGCGAGCTGGTGAGTGCACGGCTCAGCCGGGCAGACCTGGCTCTGCCACTCAGTGCCACTCAGCCTTGCCTTGTCGCCTCCACTGCAAAATGCGGACAGTCGCACCCTTGCGGGGTCTCAGGAGGATTGATGGAGATAAAATACATAAACTGTCCAGCAGAGGGGCATTCGGCAAGTTGGAGTAAATGTTACCACGTGAGCTCCCCCGACCAAGATTATACTCTGTGGCCCCCACATAAGCCAGAGCATTTAAAATCCCAGCATTAGGGGTTTGGTTTGGTGTAGGGGACCAACCTACAAGCTTGCACCTGACCGAGGGGCAACAAAGATGAAACACAGAGCCACAGAATAGGTTAAAATGCAGGAGGTGGGGGGCTCTTGTCTTTCTTCCACAAGGAGCCCCGAGAGCCTGGCCCGCCTTGGCTTTATTTGCTCATTGCACAAGCAGTAAGAGTAACACAGGATTCAGGTGTCTCCCACCACCTGCGGGACACAGCCAAGTAAACAACAGGCTCTCAGTCGTGTTCGTTCTCCCCACAGTGTGGCAGCACACACGCACACCGCCTCTCTCCCCCATGCTCACAGAAGAGGCCGATTAGGCCTTCATCTCCCTTTCCTGTCACAGCACGGGGAATCTGCCCTTCCGTCACCAGGAGAGCAGACGCCACCCTTCTGCACACAGGCCCGCAGCAACAGCTCTGCCCCTCCACGGACACCTTCTGCTGTGTTAATCTACCCCTCCTCTGACTCCAAGGCCAGCATCGGACACTAAGCCTGCAGGCTCCCAGCCCCACATGGGGGCCATCGGGGAGCATGGGACCCTGGCCCTCCCTGGGAGCCTGACTCTGCACCTGGGGCCTCAGCAGTGACTTCTTCTTCTTGGTGACAGTGTTAAGGAGATATAATTTATGTACAGTGCAATTCACCATTTACACATACAGTGCAATGGTTTTTAGGACACATCTACAGCTACACAACCATCACCACCTTCGACTGTGAGACATTTTTATTGCCCCTAAAAGAATCTTTGGCTGGGGCTGTAGCTGAACAGTAAGGTACTTGCCTGGCATGTGCAAGGTCTTGGGTTCAAACTCCATGATGGGGGAGGGGAGAGAGAGAGAGAGAGGGAGAGAGAGAGACTCTATGCCCATTAGCCATTACTTTCCAGCTTCTCTATTCTCAGGCATGAGGAACCATTAATCCACTTTCTTCTCTATATATTATCTATTCTAGCCATTTTATATGTATGGAATCATGTACTTTGTATGTTTGTATGTGGCTTCTTTCATTTTCTGTGTTTTTAAAGTTATCAGTGTTTGATAATGTATGAATAGCTCATTGCTTTTTTATTGGTGCATAATATTCTGTTGTATGGCTAGCCACATTTTATTTTATGATTTATTATTCAATGGATGTTTGTGCTTTTTCTACATTCTATTAAAAATAATACTCCTTTGGTTATTCATGTACAAGCTCTTATATGGATAAAACTTTTTTTTTAGAATGCTCTCCTAGGCCAGTGGTTTTCAATGAGGGGGTGATTTTGACCCCAAGGGACATTTGGCCATAGAAGAAGACATTTTTGGTTGTCACACCTGGAGAAGGGCTGCTCCTGATACCAAGGATGCTGCTCAGCCTAGTACAATGGTCAAGGAAGCCCCCAAAAAACTCTCCTGTGGAAACAACCACAATGACCAGGGGAGGAGCTCTCGTCACAAGATGCATGGGGAACCCTGCAGGGCCTCGTTCTCCCCTCAGACCACACCTGGCCGGTCTCACACTTGTGAAACCCACCCTTACTTTGAAAAACCCCTTCAAAGGAAAAAGACCCTCACTCCTTCAGAGCTCTTCCCAGGGTCCGAAATGTGCTGTTTATACGAGGCTTGTCACCCAGGACCCAGGGCTTTAGGGGATCTGCAAACCCCCCGAAATGGTTTGCACAATCGCAGGCGCAGGCACATTGCTCCGGAGAGGAGGATTCCACGATGGGTGCTTTGCGTCTTCCAAACCAGTCTCCTCTTCTTCCACTCCCTACAGGAACTGCTCAGAGCGGGGCCACTCTGGTATCCGACGCCGGCTCCTCAGGACTCGGATCCGAGAGGGAGATGCTGTGCACAGCAGATGGAGGCCGAGCAATTTGTTTGAGGTCACCTAGTTGCCTGGTGGTAGATACAGCCACGACCTTTCCTCTGCCCTCACTATGAAGGACGTTTCCACGAAATAATCTGACGAAGCGGAGAAGAGCACGGTGTCAGAGCCCCGGCCTGGCCAGGAATCGCTGCTCCGCCACCCGACTGTGTGCTCCAGGGGGACCCTTCGGCTTCTTTACCTGAAACGGCTCCTGCAGCGATGGCGCAGTGTGGCCGTCAGTGGGTGAAGGGTTTAGGACGATGCCTGGCAGGAAGTGAGCGCTCCGGGTTTCTTCTTATTTGTGTGGTGCTTCTCTCTATTTTGTCAACACACAAAGATTCAGTGTTAAAAAGATAAAAACGTCAATGCTGAAACCTTCCTTAATGTAATGTCATGTCCCTTTGACATGTGTGTGTACATTTTTGATGCATTTGAAGGCAGAATTTTTAAAAAAGAATGAAATGTAATATTCAGTATATGATCTCTTTCCTATAAGGGAGTCAGGTCTTTTGTAAATGGGGAGTGGGGCTAATAGATGGAGGAAGGGGAGGAGAAGGAAAAATAAGGAAGAATTAAGTTGTATTATGCACAAGAACTGACTCCCCATGAGGAATGCAATCATTGTGTACTGCAGACAAGGATGAATAAAGCTTTTCCAAAGCCTGTTTCCTCTGCATGGAATGAAGCCAGGTTAGGGCAGGAGGAGGGCTCGGGCCGATCCCTGAGCCATGGGGCTGTCAGGGGTTAGAATTCCAGGCAGAGGAACACAAGCGTGAGCTCTGAAATGGGTGTCCAGAAGGCCCGCAGGAAGAGAAGGGGAGAAGAGTAGAGGCGCTGTGGGGCTGCGCCCCCGAGTGGGTCCTAGCGGCTGGAGGGGGTGGCGCTGTGCTGCAGTGCCGAGGAGAACCTGGGTGACAGCGGAGACCGTCTGGGGTAATGGCCGCAGCCAGGGTTGAGAGCTGCTGCTCAAAGTCGTGACTCTTGCTCCGTGCAGGTACTGACCACAGTTTCCCAAGTCTTTCTAAACAAACTCAGAAAACTGTAGCGCCCTGGAGTGTGGGGACCGGGCTGGAACAGCTCCCCTCCTCACACCCCCGCCTGTGTTTGTTGCGGGCTAATTTGGTCCCTGGTGGACTCTGATGGAGAAGGTCAGTGACCACACGCAGAGTGACTGCCGGCACGCAGCGGATGAGTCCCTGGCCAGCTCTCTGTGACCTGGAGCAAGTCAGTGCAACACCAAAAATGAACCCTGGTGCTGTATAAACCGTGGGCTTCGGGTCACAATGGTGTCAATTTAGGCTTGTTGATTATAACAAAAGTGCCACTGTGGTGAGGGGACAGGAATGGGAACTCTGTACTTGGCACCCAGTTTTCTTGTGGGCTTGTATTAGTAGAGCCAAATGTGATGTCACACACCTATAATCCTGGTGCTCTGGGAGGCTGAGGCCAGAGTTCAAACCCAGTCTGGAAAACTTTACAATTTAACAAGATCTGTCTCAAAATTTAAAAATGGGCTGAGGATGTAGTTCAGTGTCAAAGCCCTGGTTCACTCCACAGTACCAAAAGAGAGAGACAGAGAAAGAGAGTGAGAGAGAGAAAGAGGATGATATTAGCAAGTGTAGTCCAACTCGAAAGATTATTGGGAAAATTAAGAGTTAATACATGCAAACCAGGTGCAGTGGCACATGCCTGTAATACCAGCACTTGGGAAGCTGAGGCAGGAGGACTATGGAATGCCAGCACTTGGGACACTGAGGTGGGAAGAATGTGACTTTGAGCCCAACCTGGGCAACTTAGTGAAGCCTCATTTCAAAAACAACTTTTTTTTTTTTTTTTTTTGCGGCACCAGGGATTGAACTCACAACCTCGTGCCTGCCTGACAGGCGTGTAAGCCGCTGAGTCAAACTCCCAGTCCTGGTTTTTTGAGGCAGGGTCACACTGTGTAGCTCAGGCCGGCCTTGTGCTGGCGTTGTAGCCCAAGCCGGCCTCGAACTCACAACACTCCACCTACCTCAGCCTCCCGAGTGCTGGGATTAAAGGTGGGCACCACCATGCCCGACTTCAACTTTAAGCCAGGCATGGTGGCGCAAATCTTTAATCCCAGCACTCAGGAGGCTGAGATAGGAGGAGCGTTGTGAGTTCGAGGCCGACTTGGCTACAACGCGAGTACGAGGCCGGCCTGAGCTACATAGTGTGACCCTGCCTCAAAAATCTAGGGCCAGGAGTTTGGCTCAGTGGCTTGAGGCTGTGAGTTCGATCCCCGATGCCAGAAAAAAAAAAAAAAAAAAAA
>RJWM01018330.1:0-30590 GCA_004363535.1 Dasyprocta punctata | reverse complement strand
GAGCCGTGTGCGCCCTGCTTGCTTCTTCCCGGCTGGCGGGTTGTGGATACAGCTCCCTAGGGTGAGCTATTATGTGACTGCTGCCGTTTGGCCAGAGTTGACCCACGCCAGTGCTGTGCGGCTGCTTCCCGGGGACAGATTCATCATCCAGCAGCAGCCCGCTGGCAGACCTGCCCGCTGGTGTCGCCGGCTCCCGCTGTGCCTGCGGCTGGCAGAGCCGCCAGTGCGGTGGTGGGAAGCTCGGAGATTGTCACATCGTCAGTGCTGTTTACAGGGGGCTGCGGCCTTCTCTTGCAGTTTTTCTTGCATTTTAATGATAACTTTCTGGGGCTGTGCATCCTTAGCAATCTGCTTCGGCGTGGGTTTGCTTTGTTAAGTCCTGCAGGCTGTGGTAGGGAATGGTTCATCAGTACTTCTCCTTTACTTAGGTTTCTAAATTGTGCGTGTGTGTGTGTGTGTGTGTGTGTGTACGTGCATGCTCACATGTGTGTTGGCTTTTTGTGGATAATTACTGCTTTGGTTTATCCGGCTTCCCTTATGCTTTCATGTGTGAGCAGCACCCCGTTTCCCACTTGGGGCCTCCCTAGTGCCTTGTGTCCCCGTGGGGTCAGGTATCCAAGGTGTTGTCCCCTCTGCCTCCCTTCTTACCCCGGCCCCAGAGTGTCCCTCCAGCCAGCCAGCAAGCCTCGAGGAGCGCCTGCTCACTGCATTCAGGGATGGGGTACGACCCACCCTAGACCCTCGGGGCCCTCACTTAGGGGCTACACGATGGCGCTCAGTAGGAGACAGCGGACCGCACGCTGCCTCTGACGCTTTCCTGTCATTCCTTTAATGTACGGAAAGGGGATTCAGAGATAAAGTATGTATAACCAAAAATTAATATGACTGCCTAATTAGGCAGCTTACAATAGCCAAAGCATTTGTACAAATAGTAACAGAGCAGTGAGCATCAGTGGGTACGCGCATGCCACACGGGAAGCCGCAATGAAGAGGCAGAGCCTGCCCAGGAGGGTGACGGGGGCGGGGGAGCTGTGTGCAGGTGTCCCGCAGGGCACCGCTGACCCCGGGAGTGGCGCTGCTGGCGCAGCTGTGATCTCTGACGGCCCTTGGCTAAACATTCAGACAGAACGACATACAATTTCCACTCATTCGACACAGGGTCCTAGTATTCATGGACGGTCTAGGACATGTTACACCTGCAAGAAACACTTTGTTTACGTCTATAATGGGGCTAAGTCTAGGCCTAAATATAAATGGGTTTTCTATCCACATAAAGTGTGATGAGATGTTAGCAATTTATCTGGGACCCAGGACAATCCCCCCTCCTTTTTTTTTTTTTTTTTTGTATAAAACTGTCTCACGATTGGCAGCAAGCAAGTCCATGTTAACACCCCATCATGATGGCAACGAGACCATCCCCACAGATTTCCGGGGAGCTCCTTAGGGGGCGCTGCAGGCACCACAGGCTGGAGTTGCAGGTGGCCACCTGTCCTGGCGTGGTGCTGGCCGTCATCTGCAGGAGCCAGGGAAGCTGACACGCAGAGAAAGGCAGAACTGAGCAGTGGCTGGGGAGGCAGCTCTTGGACCCATGAAAGTTAGATAACATCTATCTGGTGAATGTCAAATTTCGTTTTTGGCCTGGATCATACTGAGTTTAGTTGCTGACGTATGTAACAACAACAACAACAATAATCACACCAATACTTAGTTGAGAAGGCAGTTGTATGTACAATTTAAATTTATTTTTGCTTTTTTAATATTTTATTAGGTCAAAAGACAAAATTAAAACAAATTTGAAGTTTCATTTTCGTTTGTTTTTTTGACAGTCTCCCTATGTATTCCAGGCTGGCTTTGAACTCTCTGTCTCCCTGCCTTAACCTCTTGAGTGCTGGAGTCACAAGGTTAGCTAGTAAAGATCTTAACTGACTTTTATTTGCCAATCTAGAGTTGGGTATCACCTCTGTTTTAGTTACTTTCTCATTGCTGGAACAAAATACCTGACTCCCACACGTTACAGGCAGAGAAGTCTACTTTAGTTCACAGTATGTAGAGGTCTAGGTCCATGGTCAGTTGGCTTCAAGGCAGAGCTCTACAGCAGAGGGACATGGCAGAAGAGAAACAGTCCATGGCAAGGCAAGCAGGAAGCAGAACCACTCCCTTCTTCTCTCCCTTTTTATCCCAGCCAGGCTGCAAGCCTATTGGTTGGTGCCCTCCACACTCAAGGTGAGTCTTCCCTCTTCAGTAAATCCATCGTCCATACCCAGAGCTGTGATAAACCAATCAGTGGATTAACCCAGTATCACACACATGATTTAGCCACTTCCCCAAAACCCCACATAGAAGCCTCAGCCTCCCAGAGAGCTGGGATTACAGGCGTGTACCACCATGCTCAGTTAGAAGTTTGGTTTTATAGACAGGGAAACCTGAGAAAAGCAGAAACAGAACACAAAGTTGTTTCACAGTTACTTTCCTTGAAAAAGTAAAAGCAGAGGGAAATCCAGCTATGACTTGCCTGTCTGGGGCATTAGCTAGTCTCTCTCTCTCTTCTGGTTTCTCAGAAAGTCAGATGAGCAACCCCTTTTTGGTGTGGTGTCGTGGGACTTCAGCACAAGTGACTCCATTTATTGTCCACTTGACCCTGTGCAGGAGTTCAGTCTGATAATTTAACAATTATTACCAATGGCTTAGTGTTTAATTCTGGAAAGTAGGAATCGAAAGAAGTGAACTCCTGGGTTTTAGGTCCTAGTAGGTAGCTCAGTAACACTTATGAGCAAATGACACAACTTTTGTTTTTACCATGGAATGGCTCTTCTCACAGACACTAACACACACACACACACACACACACACACACGCACATGCACACACTGGCCCTAGCAGGCATGTTCCTATAGCATGGCCACATTCTCTAAGCATAACTGATTGACCAGGGATGGACCCAATTCTCTCTCCAGGAACTTCACCCAGGGCATCTCCAAGCCCGGGACTGTGACTTGTCACATAGGGATAGGGTGGAGGAGTGGGAAGCTGGGGTTTGACTCTGTTCTTCCAGATGATTCAGGGAAAGAGGGAACCTGATTTGCAGACATGCAGAAACAAGGAAAGAGAAATGGAGAGTTTCTGAAGCTTTCTGGTCCCGTGACTTCTCTGTCCTTCTGTGACCTTGAGCCCATTTCCCCCTCGTGCTTCTCTCTCCAGTGGGTTTCTACCATATTCCTCTAGAGAGCTCTAAACCAACACCTTAATCCCCAGGTATTTGAAATTCTCTCTTCGCATCCAGCAGGGCCCAGTGCTGGGGGTGGGGAGACAATGTGTCACCTTGGTTTTAACCAAAGGTCAACACAAGAAACAGCCCCTGTCTCCCATGCAAATGCGGGCTCTAACGCTCTTCTGCTGGGTATCTTTGGGTGAACTACTTAGCCCTCTTGACCTCTGAACTTGGGACAACGAAAACATCCCACTTCCCAGGGCTGCGCTGAGAACTGAGTAAGAGGAAGACACAGCGCGCTCAGCACAGTCTGGGGTGACCAGGTCTCTCTCTGCCTGCCCCTTTCCTCCTTGCCACCTTGCGGGACAGGAAGGGGGCTTCCAGGGGTTTGGTTGTTACCCAGCTCTCCCTGGAATGTCAGCCCAACAGGAAATCTCTTGGATTTGGATTTCAACCAGAAGTTCTGCCCAAAGCACAGAATGATGGCTCTTCAATGTCATCGAGTCCAACAGCCTTACTTTACTGTTAAAAATTTTAGCAAGAGGAAAAACATTTTCCATCAGAGTGAGAGCCTCTTAGGTTAAAGAGCCGAGTGTCGTACAATCTTGAGAGGGACCGGGATGCCTCTTGTCATGCCTGGGGCAATGAGCCGCTGGTCACACGTGCAGTGCCACTCTGACTCTTTGGCTTAGGCACTGGCCACTGACCTCCCACGGGAACAAGGAGAGCTGCCTCCTTGTTTTGCAGGTCACGAAGCCGAAGCAGCTGGGGCCCAGAGCTTTGCCCCAGGCTGCCCTGATCAGATGACAGGGGTCTGGGTTGGGTGGGGCTAGAGCCCTGCCCGTCACTGCTGAGGGAAGGAGAGAAGGAAGAAGGGGGAGAAGAGGAAAAGAGGAGCAGGAAAAAGGGAAGCGGAAGGTGGAAGGCGAAGAGGGGAAGGGGGAGGATGAAAGGGGAGGGCAGAGAGGGGGAGGGGGAGGAGGCAAAGAAAGAGACAGAAGAAGGGAGGGAAGGCTGAGGCAGAACTTCAGCACTATCTCTCGCCTCTGGTACTTTCAGGTTATATCACTTTAAGCCACACTTTCCTGAGCCTCAGTTTCTCCTTTAAAGGGAGTATGTTTTAAAGGATTTGCAGGGAGAAAGTGAGACAGCACCATTGAATGCAACATGAAGTTGAGGTCCAGTCACCGAGGTTCGGGCACATCGGTGTCCTGCACGGAGCAGGTGCTGCCAACCTCAGGTCTTCTGTGGAGGGTGACAGGAGGTGGACAGGGACTTGGCCAGGGCAGCAAAGCAAGCGAGACCTGTGTGTGACTCTGTTTCTCCAAGCGGGGCTTCACACCCGCTGCTTCACCACCAGCCCCTTAGGCAACCTCTTCATCTGGTTCTCACTTCAGGCCTCAGTGAAGTGTCCCCTTCCCCTGTACTCTGCTGGTCACTCCGTGCCTGGCCATCACAGTCGGTTCCACCTCTGTTCTCTCCTGCTGAAGGTCCGTGAGCACAGCAATGACATCTGTCACACCCGCTGCCACTCCACAGCCCAGGCCCAGTGCCAGGCACACAGTAGGTGTCCACTAAATGCACCTTTTCCCCTCTTGGCTGGAGACCAGGCCACCTTGGCTGGTCAGCCCAGTGACCGCCACCAGCTCACCCTTGCTCCTACAACTCCCTGATCAGAGATGCAGCAAAGCTGGCTCTCTTCAAGTTCATGTTGATTTAAACCACATCAAAGTTGGAGAGCTGAATGGAAAGACAAGCTCAGCAGGTCCTCATCCCCAAGCAGGTTGCTGTGCTGCTGCACCCTGGCACAGTTGAAAACGCCCTGCCTTTGTCCCCCGGCCATGAAGCTGTGACTCTCTTTTTTGATTGAAGAAACAAAATCCCCTTTATATGAACCCCTTCTGCCATGGGGTTCTGAGGGGCAAGGGGGCTCCCTCTCAATGCTTCAGAGCTAAGAGACCCCGCTGTAATTCACACAGTATCCTTGCAACCGAGGAGAGGAATCAAAAAGAATCAAAAGCCAACATAACGTGACTTCTCTGAAAAGGCAAAGTTCTGTGACAGCCATGTGAACCCGGAAAGGCGCCATCCGGCTCATTTCCAGTAGGGTTGCTGAGAAAAGAACCATTTCTGTCTTTTACCACTTAACATACTGCTCATTGACAATCCTGGGATCCTGATTTTCACTGATTTATTTTCAAAATCCGAAAGCATATTTTTTAAAAAAAATTAGATCACCTGTGTCATGATACTGTACTGTTGGAAAAGGAAATGAATTCATACATAGGAAAGTTCTCCGGTCATGAGTAGAAGGCTGTGGAGGGGCGGTTTAGACGCCAAAGTTTGGCAGTTTTAAGGGTGCATGCCGCAGGTGTGCGGCACCAGTGCCATCTCTTCCCACCTCCTACCTGGAGAACGTTGGTTCTGAATCCTAGCTCTGCCACTTTACCCATGTGTGGCCTTGGGCAAGTCCCTCACCCACGCAGCCTTTGGCCCCATGCTGTGGGCTTGACCGAGTGATTAAATGATATACACTTAGGGTATTTTCAACTCTCGATGACCTTGTCAGAATGTAAGCCCGAAAGGGTTTGCTATGCATGGAATTACCACCTTTGCTCAGAAAAGCAAGGCACGTTCTTGTCCCCTTGAGCCCACACAGATAGCCATCGGCTGCACACACAAACAGGAACATCGTTAAAACGATCTCGGGACCAAGACTGGGCTGCCTGGGCATCTGGTCTGAGAGCTATTCCAGGATGGTTTTAGGAAGGTCCTGCTGGGACCACTTGACACCAAGAGGAAGGGGACGGTGATGTCCCTCCGGGCTTTCTTGAGTTTCTTAATTCTTGATCTTGCTCCATCATCCACCTGTGAGCCTAAATTCTTCTTAAACCAACATTTCCTGCCTACGCAGCTCCCTTTGAAACCTCTGCATGAGAACATGAACTCCTCCCAGTCTGTCAACCAGCGGGGGCAGAGCAGGTCCCAAGAATGATCAAATACCTTGCAAGTGAGACTGTGATCCCTTACAAAGAACCACTTAAAAGGACAGCAGTCCGGGGAACATCCTCTGTGTGCTCCACAAAGTCCCCTCCACCCACGCCCACGCCCTCCAGTCACTGTCCCACCCATCCCCCATCTCACAACAGAGTCCGGGCAGTCAATTTTCAAATCCTGCCAGTGGGGCTCACTAGCAACTTAGGGAATGTCTTTGGCCTCTCTGTGTGTCAGTTTCTTCATGAGTAAAACGGGCACAAGAGTATGTGTTAAACAGGGTGTTGTGAGGATTAAAGGAATGAAACCTGCAAAGCACCAGCATGTGAGCCAGGATGTTTGTTACTGGCCACAGCCTCTGCTCTGCTAGAACAGGAAACAAATCTTCACTCTCCAGGTAGATGGAAAGGCTCTTTATATAGTACCATCCCAGGCGATGGCTCACAGATTTCCGCTGTGTCCCAGCAGGCTTCACGCATGGAGCTCTCCTGCAGCTTTCTTTTTGCGAGACTAGAACTCCCCTCCCGAGGAGCAAGTCAGCCAGAGTCCTAATCTCTGCCTGCAGGATACTAAGAGGTGCGCACAGACCTGATTGCAGTGGGTTCAGTTCCTTCTCCAGAAGAGTTCTGATGTCTAAGCTCAATGTGGTAGTGCACACCTGTAATCCCAGCACACTGGGAGGCTGAGGCAGGAGGATGGCATTTTCAAGCCCAGCCTGGGCAAATTAGTGAGACCCTGTCTCAATAAATAAATAGATAGATAGATAGATAAATAAATAAATAAAATGAAATAAAATAAAAGACTGAGGTTGTACCTCAGTGGGAAGGCCCTGGGCTCGATCCTCAGTACTGCAAGAAGGAAAAGAATGGAAAGGAAAGGAAAGGAAAGGAAAGGAAAGGAAAGGAAAGGAAAGGAAAGGAAAGGAAAGGAAAGGAAAGAAAAGGAAAGGAAGAAAGAAAGAAAGAAAAGAGAGAGAATTCTGATGGCCAAGCATATCGCAAACCTATTAAATCAGGCCCCCTGAAGGCATGGTAGGACCTGGGCATTGGTAGCTTTTAAAGCTCCATGAGCGATTTCAATGTGGAGTCAAAGCTGCAGTGCACCACCATGGAGCTGTGAGTGCTCTGATAATGTGATGAGCCACAGATGCTGACTTGTGTTAATAATACAAAACAGAAGTAGATGCTTGTGCTAATAAATTGATGAGAATGGGGAGCAGAAAAGGCTCAGGCATAGGCCCCTTAGGAGGTAAAAACTACACTGTATTGTCCGATGTGGTGGCACATGCCTATAATTCCGGCACTCTGGAGGCTGAGGCAGGAGGATTGCTGTGAGCTCAAGGCCAACCTGGTCTCCATAAGCGAGTTCAAGGCCAGCCTGCACTACATAGTGAGACCCTGTCTCAACACCCACCCCCCATCCCCACCACAAAACTGCACCATATTCTCTTGCCTGTTTGAAAGGCACCCAGGTTGGGGGAATACCCAAGTAGTCCTACTTGTGTTCTGGTACTTTACCGTTTGGGGCAATGGTGCCTTCCTATCTGCTAGCACGCCCCATCTCTTAACAGGATTCCCCCTCCCCCAAGAGTTCAAAGGGAAGGCAGGAGCTATGGGGAAGTGTGGGAGAGCCGGGCCACCCCCAAAGGTTGTATGTCCCTGGGGAGCACCTGAGCTCTGTGCTTCCTGTTTCCTCAAATGTGAAATGGGGACACAGCTGTACCTCCACATAGAGAGCCCTCTCCTGTCCTCATCGCAGTCCTGGAAGTTTACATTTGTAAATCTATGGAAGAGTTATTGGAATTATAGCAAGCTAATTCCAATCTACCACTTCCAGTGCAACCCATGATGAGAATAAAGACACTAAGGCATATTTATAATTATAGGGAGCCAAGGGGTCCTGAGTCGGGCAGAATGAAAGTTCATCAGAACAAAGGTCTCGACCTGGGGCCTAACCTAGATTTTATTAATTTGTGAAGAAGAGAGTGGCTTGAGGAGGAGTGACTGTGAGAACGGCTGGAGATACGTGAGTACTGTGAGCTGGGCTTCACAGGAGTCTGAAAGCACCTCTGCAATATGCGGAGAGAAGGATATGCAGAAAGACCAATCTGCATGACACAATTGAGGTGGCATTTAATGTATAGGGGGCTTGTGCTTCAACTCTGATGCGCAAACTTCTCTGCTCTGGAAAGTCATTGCCTCTTATCTTGAGGCTTGAACCCAGTTGACAGCCCTGGAGCAGTGGCTCAACCATGTTTTGGGAGTCACAGATTGGGAAACAGAAACTGTTGCTTAGGCTGCCAAGTGACCATGGACTGAAACCTCCAAAACCATGAGCTAAAATGAATCTCTTCTCCTTTCAGTTGATTTGCTCAGGTATTTTGTCACAGCAACAGAAAGTAGACTTAAACATGGTATCAGACATCACAGGACCAAAACACTGACAAATTAGATGACAGGCTACATGCAAATAATGCTTAAAAGGATTAGTAAACAGTAAAAGTCCTGTATTTCTTCTGCAGTGCTATGGAACACAATAATGAATTTGCCTCTTTTCTCATCTGTAAATTGGTCTGTAGGTTCTGTGAGGCTGGGGGACGGAGGCTGTTACATTGATCAATGTCATTGCAATGCCATCCTGTAAGAGGCCCTCACTGAATCCTTGAGTGCAGGAATGCCCAGGGTTTATTGAATGCTGATGGTGTGCCAGTCACAGAGTAAATAAAAATATTTCTTGGGAACAATATGGAATTGATTCAGAAATTGAGCACCATAAAAGTTTATTTATTTAAACCTCCACTAAGAATTTATTTATTTATTTTTTTATTTATTTTGCAGCACCGGGGATCAAACTCACAACCTCGCACCTGACAGACAGGCACTTAAGCCACTGAACCAAACCCCCAGCCCTGGTTTTTTTGAGGCAGGTTCGCACTATGTAGCTCAGGCCGGCCTTGCGCTTGCGTTGTAGCCCAAGCTGGCCTCGAACTCACAATGCTCCTCCTACCTCAGCCTCCCGAGTGCTGGAATTAATCCACTAAGAATTTAAAGCTGTGAAAGGCAGGCTTGCAATGGCAAAAATTACATAGACATCCTTGAAAACACCTTCACCTGGCATTCAGAGTCAGAGTCACTTCCTTACACTCCCACTCCATTGTTTGTAAATCTGCAGTTTGGAGCAAGTTTCTTTGTTGCTCTATGCCTCAGTTTCCTCATCTGTAAAATGAAGATGATATCAGTACCAACTCTCAGGCAGTTGGGGGAAATTAAATGACTTCATTTTTGTAAAGTGTTCAGAATAGTATTTGGAAAAGTGTCTTGGTCATGTGAGAGGACTGTGTGCCTAGTGCAGGGAACACAGTGGGAGATCAGTGATGCACCCCGGTTAAACAAGCAAATGTAATGGTTTTTGCATTGTGTCAACTTGAGAAGTTTAGAAGTTTAGCTAAGTTACTCAACAGGGAGCCAGGATCCTTACTTTATAAACATCCTCAGCCTGTGTAAGAGAAGGAAGCAGAGGTGGTGTACGTGCTACACCTGCCCTGGGGGGCGGGTAGCCTGCTTATGATATAAGGAAAGGCAAGAGTTCTGTTCTCCCCCATTGTGCTCTTGTTGCTTTTACTGTTTTCTGCCCTCTTGAAGTGTTGCCCCTATGCCATGTCATCCTGCTTTGGAGCCAGTTGACTATGGATGAAATCTCCATAAACTATGAACTCAATAAACCTTCCTTCCTTAATTTTGGGAGTTGGGTATTTTGTCTCTGCAACAAGAGAAAAGTAACCAATAAAGAATTTGGTACCAGGAGTGGGGTCACTGCTTGACTATACTTGACCATGTGGTTCAGTAGCCTTTGGGAATGGCTTGTGGGAAGAGTTTAGAAAGGTTTGGAGATGTTGCCTGAAAGAGTAGAATTGGAACATCTTAGGTTGTTCTGCATGGGAGATTCTGGTCAGAGCAGCTGATAGAAATCCTGCTGGTAAAGACCAGGCTTGGGATATTTCTCTGGAAAGGACTGCAGTGGTCGTTGGACTCCAGACAATGTTTTATGGTTTGGTAGAACGTTTGTCTGCATTTTGCTCCCATTCAGAGACTGCATAAGACTTAGACTAAGGGTAGCAGACTAATTAATCTGACAAAAGAAATTTCAAGGCAGTTGAATGTTGAGGCTATGGCATGGCTATTGTTGGGTTAAGGTTAGGGTTAGCCAGATTTATGTTGAGAATCAAGAGAAAAGAGCCGTTCAGGATAACTTAAAATGCTGTGGGTTTGGCCAGAAGACAAGCTCCAGTAAAGCTGCGGTCTGCAAAGATAGAGCAGAGGAGATCTCAATTTCTGAGAAGGAACAGGAGAATATAAAAGATGCCCTGAGGTCATCACAAGAAGTAGCAAATTCTCACCCTTTGCAGCCTCAAAACTGCAAAAGTGAAAGACTTTACTTTGAGGAGAAAACCGCAGAGTATCATGTTTCAGAATGGTGGTGGCATAGAAAATTTGTTCCTCAGAATTGGGTTCAGAGCACCCAGCAATTCAGGCACTCAACCCCTACAGCCAAGAGAGAAGAAAGCCTGACTACTGTGCCAGTTGGCAGCAGACTTTGGCATCATCCATGTGGTGCTGATTTTAGAGGCAGGCAGAATGCAACAGTTCTGAGGTTAAACAGGCTTCTGCCCCAATTTCAGAAGGCCTGGTTGGCCAGGCAGTGTGCCTCATGAGAAGGCAGTGTATGAAGCTATGAGTGTGAAGCTAAAGGTGAGTGGAGACCACAGAAGTTTGAAAAAACCAGAAATGTGGATCATCTAAGGAAAGCTGCAAGGAGACAGCAAAGCAGGACTAAGAGAGAAGATATGGGAACTGTAATAATGAGAAATGCCATAGGGACGGAACCACACAAGCTCTTTGGAGTTTACAATTTGCCACAGATTGTTTTAGATGCTGGACATGGAAATACAGGACTTAATGTTTGCCCTGATGGATTCTGGACTTGCGTTAGTTTCAATTCTTTGTATTCCCCTGTTTGTAACATTTGGAATGAAAGTGTTTATCTTGTGCCATTGAAGTTGGAATGTTCATTTGTACATGAGTTTGCAGCTAAGAGTTTGCCTTAAATCTCAGAGGAGACTTGGGACTTGGACTTTTCCGGAATGCTAAACCTGTTAGGAATTTGGTAGCTCTGGCAGATAGACAAAATGCTTTCTGCATAAAGGAATGTACATGAGTCTTTGGGTGGCCAAGGACAAAGTGTTGTGATTCTAATGTAATGTAATGTTGGTGGACTTAATACTGGTTCTTAAGGATTGTTAAACCTGTGTTAAAATGTTCAAGTTATTTGAGAACATACTCATTAGTGAAATAAATAAGACACACATTTGTAAACGTCATATTGTTTCATTAGTGAGAAGCTGAAAGAAAAAACATATGTATGTGTGTATGTATATGTATATAAAAATAAAGATAGATATACTACTGATTTCCCTGAGTTTGCTGAAGAGAAAGATTAGTGCTGTTATTGTTCAGATAATTGAATTCGAATGTCTGTGCTCTGGGTGAATGATTTGGGGATGACAATGTGCAGTGTATGTACCATTGTTGCCCCCTGATTGATGTGTTTTGAAATTTTGTTGTAGTTTTTTTTTTCTACTTCTTCTTTCTTTTTATCCTTGAAATAAAATAGATTTGGAAAAAAATGCTCAAGTTGTGAAATGACAAGAATAAGCATGTCTTTGCATCTGGAAACCATTTTAAAGAAATGTGTCTGGTTGCCACAGTGACAAGGGGTGGACTGTAATGGTTGATACATTGTGTCAACTTGAGAAGTTTAGAAGTTTAATGAAGCCACTCATCAGGAAGCCAGGGTCCTAACTTTGTAAACAACCTCAGTCTGTGCAAGAGAAGGAAATAGAGCTGGTGTGAGTGCCACACCCACCCTGAGGGGAGGGCAACCTGCTTACAATATAAGGGAGGATAAGAGGTTTGTTCTCCCCCTTTTTGTTCTTGTTGCTTTTACTGTCTTCTACCACCTAAACTGGTGCCCCTGCACCATGCTATCCTGCTTTGGAACCAGTTGACTATGGACTGAAACCTCTACAAATTGTGATCTAAATAAACCTTTCCTTCCTCAATTTTGGGAATCAGGTACTTTTTTCCCAGCAACAAGAGAAAAGTAACCAAGACAGTGAAGAACTTCCAGGATGGGAGTAGAGGTCATGAAAGGAGGAGGTCAGGGAACTAGGGGCTAATCCTGTTCTAGTTTAGTTTGTGGGGAGGATGGGCACAGCAAAAGGAAGGAAATGGCCCTGACTGGATGTTGCCATGGGGTGGATTCAGGACCATCTTTCAGATGGAAGGAAGTTCCTGCAAAGGCTGCGGCCACTTCTCTGCCTGGCCAGGGTTCCCTCCTTTGCTGCCCTGAAGAATGCCAGATTCCAGGGCTGTGTTGTCAGCTTTTCCCCAGGAGTTAGGGCTGCTCTGGCCCTGGTGCCTCCCTAACCCTACTGATCCACAGGCAGGAGAAAAATCCCTACTACCCATCCAGCCTGCCCTGAAAATTCCTTTGAAGTGAGTACAGTTATTAAGATGATGTCTCAAAAGAGGAGATGGCAGCTTAGAGAGCCCCCTACCTCGCACAGGACCCCTCATCTAGAAGCCGTGGAGCTGGGAAGTGAATTCCCGGAATCTTCCCTCAACCTCCACATTATGGCACTTCGCTCCCACACTGCACAACTCTCAGTTCCCTTCTCTGTAAAGCTGAAAGGGTCAGGGGTTCCCAGCTCATGGGCCTCTGTGGAAGTTAAAGGGTGCAGTGCAGACCAGGCCTGGCCCACAGTAAGTGTACCCCAGGCCTCACCCTAGGGGTGCAAGCATCTCACAGGACTTCAGTCAGTTCTAAATCCTATAGTAACCTACTCAAATGGATGAAAAATGCCCTGTGACCCTAAAAAGTTACTCCACTGGTGGGGCTTATTTTGGCCTTGGTAGCACGTTGCTGTAAAGTTTCCTGGGGAAAGTTACTGGCATATAAAAGAACAGGGAAAGAATGGAGCTGGTCCAGCACCTGAGCAGAGCAGTTCACACCTTGAGCACTGCCTCTCTCCATCACCCAGACCACCGCAAGTGGGAAAGAGTTCTTTCTGACTTAACTAAAATAGAAGGATTAGAAAGATTTTACTCCACAGCAACTAAAAATAAGAAATAGTTGAAAAAATCTCAGGACAGGTGGTCCAGGAAATCAGCTGTGTTTATGTGAGACCAGCTAGCAAGGCACGGCCCCATGTGAAACCACAGGTTCTCAGGGATCAAGAAGTTCAAACCACTTCCATAAATTTTCTAATATGTTAATGGGGAAAAGAGATTAAATCCCGAATCAGGATTCCATATAATGTGGCACACCCTAAGTGTTCCATCTAATGAGGTTAACACAAAACTGAGCTGAATATAATTGTGCTAGTAACTCAGAGGGGATGATTCATCAGGCACCACGGCCAGTGTTGGCGACTGAAGGGGCAGAAACTTTTTCAAGGTCACCAGGGCTCCCACTGCAGAAAATGTCAGTAGCTAAGAGTCTAAGCAGGTCTGTGTGACCACGCACGCCCTTGGGATCCAGCCTCTGGGAGACGGAGGGGCACTTGCACGTCATCGGGGCCAGACTGCAGTCCTGGAGGGGGCCTTGGACTACCCGAAGGAGCCAGCAGCCCCAAAGTCATGTATAGTACAGGACGTGCTTATGGCTGGGGACAAGATTATGTGCTTTTTAGAAATTTTATTTCTTTTTTATTAGAAGATAAACAAGTAGCTGCTAAAAACATCACTGTAAAAATATTTTGTGATGGACAGCTTAGTGCTGTGAGATTATCTTTTATTCATCGTACTAATCATGTTACTGGTGATATCTTATTATATGCATATATGTATTATATATATATATATATATAATATATATATATGTACACATACAAGTGTATTTTTTTTTTTCTAACCTGGAGAAAAATTTATGACTAGTGTGTTTTTTTCCTTCATTGTGCAGTCACAATTCTTAACTTTGGTGGATCCAAGGAACTCTCTAAAAATCTAATGAAAATCCTGGACCTTCACACACACACACACACACACACACACACACACACACACCCCGCGCGCGAGATCCCCCTCAAGGAATCTCCAAAATTCCAGACCCCAAGGTGAACGGGCCTAGGGAGGCTCTGACTTTCAGGGTCTCTGCACCCTGATGCATCCGGGTCCCACCAGGCACCTAGGCCCCTACCTCGCACGCAGGGGCACTTTTGGCTGCTCGCCAGGCTGGGTGGCGGGCGAGAGACAGTGAGGGCGCTGGGGGCGTGTCAGGGGCGTGTCGTGTCAGTTGCGGGGCGTGTCCGACGCGGTAGGCACCACTCACCTGCGGCGGCCTGGGCGGGACGAGCAGCGCATGGCCCCGCCCCGCCCCGTCGAGGTCCTAGCGCTGCAGCCATCCACTGCCCAGCTCAGAGCCGCGGGCGGCGGGGCGTCACGGGTCGCGGCAGCCGCTCCAGCATGAAGACACACTTCTGTATCCCCGTGTCCCAGCAGCGGCCCGACGCGCTGGGGGGCCGCTACGTGGTGCGTCTGGAGCCCGGGAGGGGACGGGTGATTTGGTCCGGTCACACACGCTGCTCACCCAGTCTTTGTGTCTGCAGCTGTACTCCGTGTACCTGGACGGGCTCCTCTTTTGCAGGGTGCGCTACAGCCAGCTGCATCGTTGGAACGAGCAGGTGAGGGGGCGGAGGCGGGGCGCAGCGCATCTGCCCTGGGACCCGTGCTCAAAGGGCGCTGGTTGTGTGACTCTTGCAAGACGGTGACCTTTCTGGGCCGTGGGTTCCTAACTGAAACAGGACTGTGGTAAGGAATGATTGTGAATTGCTTGACACATACCCACCCCTCGAGGTGTGCAATGAAGTCACAGTGTTTCTTCCACCCCCTTTCCAGCCCCATGGTCCCCACCAGCCCACCGGGTGGGGTGCTGGGTCTGCAGTGGGCTTCATTTCAGTGACAGCTGCTCCCCCAGGAGGTGGTTTCCCTTCGAAATCAGCAAGTCAAGTCCAGACTAAGGTGCAGCTTTGGGAATTTGTACATGGGTACTCTCCGTTCTCTAAAGAGTTCTGAGTTTACTGTCTTTAAAAAAAATGTGTCTCTATTTTTTTGTTTTCAAATGGCCACATTCATAGGCTTCAAGTTCTGACTTCCTGGGAATCCCAGAAATAGATGACTTATCAAGTTGGGAGGCTGTTTCTCACTAGTATCCCATTCTGAGACAACTAGTAGGACGCGGGGCGATGCATCCTTTCAGACAGCCTCTGAGGTTCCGTGAGTAGATATGCCAGATTTTATTCGACAGTCTTCCGTTGGCAGAAAACTCAGTTTGACTTTTCCAGTGTTAAAAAATGTCACCATGGTGAACCTTCTTGCTCTTACGTCAAGGTCCTTTGGAAAATATCCATTTTCAAGGTATGATTAAAGTACGTCTTTGGAGGTAACAAGGAAACGGTTGTAATGTGATCACTAGTTAATCTGAGTGTTATCTTTGTATGGCTAGTGCCTGTGACCCAGTAGGTCGTCAGGAATGATTGTTAAATGACTAAGTGAAGAAGGGTGTGGGTGCAGGTTTCTGAAAGATGAGACCAAAACCCATCTGGGGAGTTGTGAGGGCTGCCGAGGCAGGCAGATGGGGAGAGAAAGGACCCGTGTCTTGGACTTTGGGAGACATAGGTCAGACGGGCCTCTCCCCACCTCGTCTGTGTTCTGTGCTGTGAGTGGAGAATGAGGAGATGGCATCTCAAGGTGCAAGTCTGGGCCAGTGGGACAGCACGGGACAGACCGACCGATGCTGGCTGCTTGGCTTACCTCTGACATGCAGTTTTCTCACCAAAACTGACAAGCAAGTAAACGGTTATGGGTGTCAACCTGCTAGGGAGCTTGCGACAAGTACAGCAGTTTATCTAAGCCCGATACCTGGTACATGCGCAGTAAATATCTGCTGATTCAGTGCTTCAAAAATTCCTAAATCTGGCCCTCTCTAACCAATAGATTGAAGAAAATCTATGTGTTTAGGAAAAGTTGAAAGTGACAAAACAGTCATAGTAGGTTCAGAAGCAGAGACGTAAAGCAAGTAAACTTTAATTTGTGATCATCTTCTGTTTGGGAAGTCATGAAAGAGGCACTGTTACTAACTGCAGTGGGCCCTGAACTACTGAAGCACCACAGCTCACTGCCCTTGGTACCGTATGAAGCGGATGTGAATGAATTTTCAAAACCCTGAAGCAGAGATTTCTTTGTCCATTTTCCAACTTCTCTTCACCTTGTGTTTTCCACTTTCTACACAGACAACTTCATTTTAAAGAAACTGTTGGATGTTAGGTGGCTATTGAATATTTATTCTTAATTTAAAGCGGTAACAATTAAGCATTTAGCGTGTCACCCCAGTCGATGCCAAGCACTTTACATGTAAATTACTTTGCATGTAATTTTTACAGCAGCCCGAGGAGCTAGGATTCTAATTAGCTCCATTAAGAGATGAAGAAACCAAGGCATGGTTTCCCCAGTGTTAAACTGTTACAGCCAGGATTTGATCTTCAGACCCTGCTCTAACCCAGTACAGTATGTGTTTTCTTACTCAGTTGACAAAAATCCTATCAGTAAAATAATTGAGTCTAACAATCAATATCTCTATATTTGGGAATGGTATAATGTAATCCATTACATTTGGTGCAATGAATTTTAATAAATATATACAGTCACCACCACTATCATAAAAATACAGGAAAATTCCCTTACTGTAAAGCTCCCCTGTCCACCCCTGGCCCCCAGGGCTGGCCATGACTCACTTTCTGTCATTGGAGTTCTGGGCACAGAACTGTGAATTTCAGAAAAGCAAACAACTTTCTAACATAAGAATGTCCTATGCACTATTTGGTGCATATTCAGTTGTTATCCTGTATTTTGTCTGACCACCCTGGATCTGACTTTGAAAGATTAGGTGACTTTTCCCAATTACTTTTCTGCTAGTTTTTATTCTTTCTGTTCTATGAAGGATGCAAAATGCTCCAAAATTCTTAATCTGACTCACTATAAAGCACTGTAAAACAGGAAACATCAGAAAGTACCCCTCTTTGTGTGCCTAGTGTAAGTTTACTTCCACTATATTTTCTTAAATATTTACAAGGCTCCTATTATATGTTGTGTAGTTGCTTTTCTCATTGCTGGAGCAAAATACCCAACACCTAAAGTTAAAGGAGGAAAGGTTTATTTAGCTCACAGTTTGTAGAGGTTTCAGTTCATAATCAACTGGCTCCAAGGCAGGGTGACATATGGCAGATGGGCATCAAAGAGGAGAAATGGTTCATGGCAGGCAGAAGGCAACAAAGCAATGAGGGAAGACCATGGATCTTTTTATCCCTTCTATTTTATCCAGGCTACTTAGGGCAGGCAGCACTCACAACCTTAATTCTAGTGCCCTTGGTCCTAGCATTGTACCATGAATCAATCCCAGCATCATACACTCTCGATCCAGCCACCTCTGAAAAAGCGTCACCTATGACCACATGAGACTTGGGGCAGGGGGATCTAGACACAAGCCATAACACACGCTATGCACTGTGTTAAACTATGTGAAGACTATGGCATTAGCACATATAATTTTTGGCTGTAAGAACTGGATCTACATTTTATATGTCAGATATCTCTGGGGTTGAGGAGGAGCAGCAGCGCAGGTGAGCAGGTTCCTGGTCCATCTCAGCCAGCGTATGTGGAGAGCCCACGCATAACTGGACTGGACCTGGGGAAGAGACGGTGTGTGACTGTGTGGTCAGCTGGGACCCACACTCACTGGCATCACCACCTGCAGTCCTGTTCCCTGGTGAGGCTTGCTCAAGGGCTGGCAGCATTCCCCACTGCTGCTGAGCAATGCGTGTCCCTCTGCTGTGTGAACTGACTGGCCCAGCTTCTTTCTGTGCTTTTGGACACATGGAACTAGTTTGATCAATGCCTCTGCCCTGATGTGCAGCTCCTTTCTTGAATGGATATAAAGAAATCCGGCCCAGGGTTATGGATGAGGGCATTCTGTGTAAGTGATGTGGGCTCTGTGAACAGGTTGCTTGCCTCTCGCATTCTGCCAGCATCAGACATGGTGATGGGGACAAGTTGGGAAAGATTGAAAGGAAACTGTTATAGGCAGGGAAGACAGTGCAAGCCCCTCATACTACTTCCACCCACCTCCCTATCAAGAGCAGATACCATCTGGATCCTTCCCTTTCCCTGGTTAGATCTACTCCTCTCAGTTTGGGCCATTCACTTCTGCTTGGGAAGACTTTTCATTTTGTCCACCTGTCAGGAACCCCATCTCTCCCAGGAAGCCCCCTTAATTGCAGGAAATTTTCTGATCCTTTCTCTGATTCTTGTGCCATTTTGGGTTTAGATGCACCAACTCAGTCTGCTTTGAGCAGTGGCACTCTAACTGGTGAGTCTGGACTTTGATTACAAGGGGACTCAGAGAGATGGGATGGGCAAGTCAACATTAGAAATAAAGAGTGTAGGAAGGACACGGTGCATATTTTTAGTTTTACATGGCCCAGGTTGTCACCACTGTGGGATAGGTATGAGGACTGTGAGTCCAGTAAAACAGGGAAAGGAGGTGACATTTCCAAATGTTCATGTCAAAGGGCAGAACTGCATGAGGACACTGTGTGGATTATTCTGAGATTTAAAAAATGCCTGAACATAGTCTTCCAGGAGGAAAAAAGAATACCTCAGACAAATAACACACTTCATAATAAAGAAGCAGAAGACTTTAATTTTCCTTTTTCCTTTTAAAAAATGTTTCATTGAGCTCAACTCTAGTACCAGGTACTCTTTGGTGTGCTGGTGGTTTCAATACCTAAACTATGTGCTATCTGAGACCTATGGAAACGGTTCTGTGTTGAAAGAGTTGAACTTGGGGTTGATGGTTGACTTTTGGCAAACTTTGCTGCCCAGTTTGTAGTGTGTATCTCTTTCCCCATAGTGTTAGGGAAGCAAGGCAAAAGTTTCCTTAAGTCAGCTGGGAGGCTTTTTGCTTGTGATGAGTATCACAACCTTAATCATTGCTGACTTTTGCCCAGCTCCTGGCCTCAGGGCCAGGGCTCCTGGAGATGTCCTCCTGCGGGTAGAAAACACAGGCAGCCCTACCGTCTCAAGCCTGCTGTGATGAGAACTAATTTGGGAGCATCTGCGACATTTATGAACCCATGCCAAGGAAGACAATTGGCTTTTAAAGATCACTTAATCAGTTAATCAAGGAATAATTGCATGCAAAGAAGACAAATTTTTGCTTCTGTTGAATGGAATTAGTGGAGATAGGATACATAAATCCCCAGGTTGTTCAAGCAGCCCTGGCTGGGTTGGAGCTCCATCTGGAGTGTCTTTTGATGGCCTCTGGTATGGCAGGAACATTTTCTTGAGCTGGAAAGAAGCACAGTTGCTGCTATAATATTTTATACTAGAGTTAAATGAGAGGTTGAAAAGGCCAACAGGTGTCAGGCAAGTAATTTGAATGAGATGAGGATCAGGTGAGAGGTAGTGGGTGTGGGGGCAGCTGTTTATATCTCTTCCAACAGACAGTTGCCTGGGAATGTGAACCCACTCATTCCAGATCTATTGTTTTTCAAGAGAAGCCAGAATATCCAATTTTTTAAAAAAGTAAACTGCTTTTTTCTGAGCAACAGTTGTAGTTTACAGGGAAGAGAGCACAGAGGGTCCCCATGTGCTGTCTATGCAGTTTCCTCTATTATTAATGTTTTCATTAGTGTGGAATATTTGTTATAATTAGTGAGTCAGTGTTGGTGCACTGTTACTAACTACAGTGCGTGATTTATTCAGACACGTTAGTCTTTGCCTAATTTCCTGTTTCTGTTCTAGGGGCCGAGTCAGGATCCTGTATTACATGTAGACCTTATGTCTCCTTAGATTCTTGTGACTCTGAGCATTTCTCAGACTTTCCTAGTTTTTGAGATATATACCTCATTGGAATCTTACATCGTTTTTTTTTTTTTTTTTTTTTTTTTTTTTTTTTTTTTTTTTTTTTTTTTTTTTTTTTTTTTTTTTTTGTGGCACTGGGGATCGAACTCACCACCTCGCGCCTGCCAGACAGGCGCTTAAGCCACTGAGTCAAACTCCCGGCCCTAGTTTTTTGAGGCAGGGTCGCACTGTGTAGCTCAGGCCGGCCTTGCGCTCATGTTGTAGCCCAAGCCGGCCTCGAACTCACAATGCTCCTCCTACCTCAGCCTCCCGAGTGCTGGGATTAAAGGCGTGCGCCACCACGCCCGGCTTGGAATCTTACACCTTACTGCATGGTGGGAGTTGAGTTCTGGAGGGGAAGACTTTGAAGGTAAAACACCGTTCTAGTCACACTTTTATCTCGGTTGCCTGCCTTCCACATGACTTCACATGGCTGTTGTTGCATGTGGCTTGATTGAGGAAGTATTTGTCAGGTTTCCCCACTGTAAGGTGCCCCTCTTGCGTCTCTTTCTTTAGTGCATTCTTTAGAAAAAGTCCCTGAGAGAGGACCCACAGGGATTTATGCTTCCCCACCTTGAGGAGTGAGTATCTGTATAAATGATCTGGAGCTCTTCTGAACAGAGCTCTCTCTTCCCTCCTATTGATTTATTCAATACTTTAAATCTGTATGGGATGATGCGTATTTACCCTTTGGGTTATTTGTCAATAATACTTTATTTTGCTGATCAGAGTGTCCCAGTTTGGGCCCGAGAGAGCTCTTTCAGTTTATTCCTATGTCTCTGACAGTCCCATTGTTGATTTTTTTCATTTCTTTTTCTTATTTTCTGGGTGGTACAAGATGCTCTGGGCTCATTTTGTGCATTTCTATTTCAGTTCTAAATCAGCTGTTTCTCCATGGATCTCTGATTGCTTTTATTGGAGAATGGCATGAGAACCCAGGATTAGATGCTAGATGTGTGCATTGAGTCTGCTGTGTTGTTGCTTCTAGGTCCTCTCATCTGCAGAGCAAGGACACAGAGGTGTTATGGAACTATGTATATAGGCTTATTCAGAAGTATTTCTGTATGAATCCATCTCTGTCTACAATGAGGCAACTGTGAGTTCATACTAATGTGTCCAGCCCTAGTGCCTTTCCTGGTGGAGCCTCTAGCCTCCTCTTATCTGTAAACTCCCACGACCTCAAAATGAAACATGACTCCCGCCATCTGCCACTCGTTTACTTGCTTGATTCTGTATGCACTCGTCGCAGTAGTGGAATTGTTAAATCAAATTCCCATGGGAAATCACTTCACCAACTCGGCTACAGTGCTTATGTATCCTTAGTTGCTGGACCATTAGTTTCACAGACTCTGCTCATTTCCAGTTACTCAGGCCGACACTTTTCCTCCCTCATCCCTTTTGTGAGATTGTTTTATGCATTTGTAATATAGGTCGATTGTTTTGTCACATGCTGTATTCCATTCTGGGATGCTCCCAATTTCCTAAGTGATCATTAAAAGTATTTGCATACATTAACTTTGTGTTGTACAGTTCAATGGGTTTTGACCAATACATAGTGTCTTGTACCCATGAGTATAGTGTCATACTTAATAGCTATTTTGACCTAAAAAAAGAAAAAAGAATCTGCTTCACTTATTCAATATCCCCCTGCTCCAAAACTTTGATGACTGTTGATCTTTTTATTTTTTTCTGTATTAATTGCCTTTTCCAGAATGTCATATAACTGAAACCAGACAATACACAGGTTTTTCAAACTGCCTTCTTTCATTTAGCAATATGTACTTTAGGTTCATCCAGGTCTTTTTGTGGTTTGATAGTTTATTTCTATTTATTATTGAATAATAATCTCTGTTATGAATCTATCACAATTTGTTTATCCATTCACATGTGAAGGACACCTCTGTTCCTGTGAGTTTTGGAGGATTATGAATAAAGGCACTATAACATTCACAGGCAGGTTTTTGTGTAGACATAGTTTTCAAACCAGCTGGGTAACTACTTAGAAATGTGATCGCTGGATTATATAGTAAGACTATGTTTGGCTTTGTAGGAAATTGCAAAGCTGTTTTCCATAGTGGCTGTAATATTTTATATTTTCTCTAGGATATAAGTTTTATATGTTTTAAAGCACAAAAACAAATGTTGGCACCAAACTAAAATCTTCTAAACATCAAGTGGCAACTAAACAAAATGTGTCAGGGAGCTGAATTTTGCCGATAGACAGACAGTTAATAACTTTTCTAGATGTTAGACCAACTCTATTCAGCAGAACTTTTTGTGCTGATGGAAATGCCCTTTATCTACTTTGTCCAACTCAATAACAACTCACCGTGTTTCATGTGACTTTCTATTGAGCAATAGAAAGGTGGCTAGTACGGCTGAGGAATTGAATTTTTAAATTTTACTTTAAGTTTAAATTTACTCACAAATGGTTAATGGCCACCATATTGGGTGGTACCATTCTAGGCCATTGGAAAGACTTTGGATTTTATCTGAGTGAGATGGACAGTCACAGAGGATTGGGGAAGTACAGTGTTTGAAGTGGCACTGTAGGTGCTGTGTTAAGAAAAGACGGAAGGAGTCAAGGGCAGAAGCAGAGGCACCTTGGGAAAACTATGGCAGTACTCTGTGACACGAATGACAAAGGCCAGATCAGCATGATGGTGTGTGCAGAGAAGGGGTCAGATTCTTGATGTATTTTGAAGTCAGGGTCTATGCAAAGTAAATGTACCAGAAATGCACTATAATTGTGACAGAGGAAATTAAAACTAATTTAAATTTAAATTCTTGTCTGTCTGCAGCCTCATTTCACCTTGATCTGTTTTTGTTTTATTTAATCCACATCCTATGGTAATATTAAGATTTCAGCCCTCCTGCTTCAGGGGTACCATGTTAATACTCGACTGGGTTTCTGACCTGTTCCCCCCATTCTGTTTCTCTCTCCTCTCCCTCTCTCTCTCTCATTTGTTTATTTTTGTTTTGAGACAAAGTCTTGCTATGTAGTTCAGGCTGCTTTTGAACTATTTACCCCAGGCTGCCTTTGAACTCATGGTGATCCTCTTGCCTCAGTCTCCCAAGTGCTGGGATGCCCCACCTAACATGCACCACCACATCCAGCCTCTCTAGTTTTAAAGAGTTTGATTCTGACCCACTTTCAAGCTGCCACTGCAAGTACAGGGTTGAAATAGAGAAGACACATTTTTGGTTCTTACCTTAAAAACTAATTTTTATGTATCTTCCATAAAAGTAATTGCCACCATGGTTTGCGTGCTGTGTGGGTGGGTTTCCCTTGGGATTGTATGTCAGCCTTATAGGAATTCTATACCCAGCACTGTCCAGTAGAAATAGCAATATGAGCCTCATATAAAATTTAAAATTCTTTGGTAGCCACATTAAAAAGGGTTAAAAATAAATAGTGGAATTAATTTTAATACTATAATTAATTTAATATATCCAAGTTTTATTATTTCAACATTTAATCACTATTAAAAATTATAGAGATATGCTGCATTCTTCTCTTTGAACTAGATCTTTGAAATCTAGTACTGTATTTTACAGTACATCGCAGTGCAGACTAGCCAGGTACCAAGTGTTCATAGTGACAGGTGACTAATGGTTACAGTGTTAGGTAGCTCAGTGATAAATATTTGTCAAGTTCAGATTTGATGAGGGTGGGATTCTAACTATAATCATTGCTATCACAGATATTATTAAGGAATGAATTAAGGAAATGTATGGTGTGAGCTGTATGTTGTCTTGTAAACAAAGGAAAAATCAAAACATATTCTAATACTACCAAAATCAGGCTGGAGTTATCAGTCTGTGACATGACTAATAGCATCTTTAATGAAATGCATTCCTTTTTAAGAACATCAAGTTATCCTCTTTCCCTTTTTTTGACCACTAGGAAGGGTTTGAAATAGAGTCCTGGGATTTGCTGTGAGAGGCGACTTTAGTATCTCATCAGCCTCGAGTTAGAGGCTTGCTTGCCTTACTTGTGTTTTCTCCATCTTCCAGCTCAGGCAGGTCTTTGGAAATTGCCTGCCGCCCTTCCCACCCAAGTATTATCTGGCAATGACCACGTCTATGGCTGAGGAGAGGAGGGACCAGTTGGAACAATATTTGCAAAATGGTATGCATTTGAATTTTTTTTTTTTACAGATTTATTGAAATAGAAGTTACACATCACAAAATTCGTCCATCCATGGTGTATAATGCAGTGGTTTTTAACGCTATCTCTCTAATCATGTATCCATTATAATTAGCTTCAGAATGTTGTTGCCGCCCCAGAAGGAGCCTCATGCCCAGTAGCGGTCTCTCCGTGTGCTCCCCACAACTGGCCAGGCCCTGGCCCCCACTCTTCTAATCTGACTCTGTAAATCTGCTTGTTCTGGACATTGCATAGGCATGCAGTCATAGGTATTGGGTTTAAAACATGCTAACTGTTTACATTCACCTTCGGGATTCAGACAGGACGGAGACGGGAGCTGAGCCGCTTGCGAGAAAGCTCCCTGGAGACTCAGAGGTGTTTATCTGCGGCGGGCCGGGCGCCCACCTCCGTACTTCTGCAGCTGCCCTGAGCAGCCCGACCGACCGCTGTGACCCCGGCCGGCCGTGCCGCAGCCTCCCGCTGCCGGCCTGCAGCTGCTCCGCACAGCCAGAGGGTGACCGCCGAGCCTGGGTTTTCACTCAGGGTGGGAGGCAGGAAAATTGGAAAGAAAATACTGAAAGTTTTTAAAACTAGAAATTCATTTATGCACATCATATTTTTGAAAATATAAACTATGCAAAAGAATATACAATGGAAAATAAGTGTCCCTCTCAGCCCAAATGCTCTAGATGTGAACACTATTCCCAATGTTGTATGTATTTCCAGAAGTGATCTGTCTGTGAGTTTACTACAGTGTATGCAGATTGATTAACTGATTGATTTTTTTTTTTTTTTTGAGACAGAGTCTCACTGTTTAGTTGAGGTTGGCCTTGAACTCATGGTGTAGCTCAGCTTGGCCTCAGACTTGCAGTGAACCTCCTGCCTCGGTGGCCTGAGTGCTGGGATCACAGAGATGTGCCTCCACACCTCCGGCTTATGGAGATTTTTGTTGTTGTTGTCCAACACAAATTGAAGTTAACTTTTTCTGTACCTGATTTTCAAACTTTTTATTCTGAAAGTCTGATTTACAGAATAAGTTGAAAAATAATGCAAAGAATTTCTCTATATTCTTCAGATTTCCCATTCTTAACATTTTACATTTGCTTTATTGTTCTTCCCCGTATACATGTGTATATTGTGAATGTGTATATATGTCTTTTGAAGTGCTTGAGTGTGATGTTCCTTTGTTATTTATTATTTGTTATTATTATTATTTACTATTTGTTATTTACAAATACTTCTGCATATCTTTCCTAAAACCAAGGACACTTCTGATAGTTACAAAATTAGGAAATCAACAGCTGTATAACAATGTTGTCCAGAGACCTTATTTATTTATTTAATCATTAATTTTATTGGTACATTTTAGGTATACATAATGATCATATTCATTATATGGAGTTTGTACCTGTATGTGATATATCTTGATCCTTCTTTTTTTTTCCCTTTCCCTCCCCTTCCTTGAACCTCTCTTCTCCTCCTTATTTACAAAAGCTTTGTTTCCCTTTTTCCCTTCTATTCTCTTTTTTTCCTTTTCCCTTCCTTCCTTCCTTCCCCCTTCCCTGAAAACCTTATTTAAATTTCACCAAATGCCACATTAATGTCCTTCATAACTAAAGAAAAAAGCTTATTCTTTTGCATGACACCTTTCTTCTCTTAAAATGTATATCTTAGAGATCATTCTACATCAGCAATTGTAGATTTACTTTATTCTTTTCATGACTGGACATCTTTTTTAAACACAGTCAAGTTTCTAGAAGCCATTGATCTTTCTCAGTTGTTTTTTTGTAATGGAACCTATATCCCTTTTTAGATCTGTTGAATGAGCCCTTTCCAGCTCAAAATGCAAGCTCTTCTGCATTTCCATTGTCTCTTGGTTCATTTTCTCGTGTCTTAGCAAAATACACCCTTATTACCTGGCCTTTTTGCAAACGATCACAGTGCTTAAGGGGCACCATCCCCGCCTGGTGGTTACCAGGGTCATCAGGGCGTCTTCTGTATCCTCTTTGACAAGGTCAGTTGGGAAGGTGGTGCTGCTTCATGTCACGACTAAGAGTTTGGGCTCCAGAGTCAGACCTGGTGTCAAAAGCCACTTCTGTTCCTCACTGGCTGTTTGAGGTCGGGCAAGATACTCACATCTGCCAAGTCTTCGTGTCATTATCTGCAAATTAGAGGTAATAGTTGCCTCAGGGCTTATTATGAAGATTAAATGAGCTAAAATATACAAAATATCCAAAGTACTAGGCTCAGTACCTGGTACTTGGTAGTCATATAGCAAGTACTAGTTGAATGAGTCCTTTCCTCAATAACTTCATCCTCCCCAGGAACCCATGCTAAGGAATACAAAGTTGTGTTTGTGGAGGACCACCTGGACGACTCTCCTTGAAAGAAGAGCAGTTATCTCCATCTTGGCTAAACCTGGCCCTCTCCCCATGTATTGATATGTACAGAGCTGGCTAAGACATTTCTTTATCCCTTCAACTGACTTTAAGCAATGCAAATTGGTCCAGCTGAGGTGCTGATGTGTAGTCTTTGGAGCAAGGCAACAGGTCAGTGTTATCCCACCCTGTAGCTCCCCCAAAAATGTGTGAACCAAGTGGAAGGGAGGGAGAGCCACACTCCAAGCTGTGGGTTGGGTTCCCGCTTCTAGATAAGAGGCTATGACTTCCCAGGGCATCAAAGATTACACATCAGAGCTGAAGCACTGACCCCAAAACATTAGATACTGCCTCAAATTGTGTTATGCAGATTACTCTTTCTGTGCACCTTTCTCTCTTTTTCCAGTTAACCATCATCCTAGCTGCACTTAGGACCCCCTTGACTCCCCACAGCTAAATATGCTTTAATGTCTTTATTCTCATCGTGGGTTGCACTGGAGGTGGTAGATTGGAATTAACTCACTAGAATTACAGTAACTTTTCTATGGGATAACAAATATAAACTTCTCAGACCTCGACGAGGACCGGGAAGGGCTTTCTGCAGTGTGACACATCTGGTCTAGAAAACAAGGCAGGGACTCCCCCCACCCCAACCTCTCCCCAGAAGCTATCACCCAGAAGAGAGGAAATGATTTTCACAAAAGTCTCTTATGTTTTTTTTTTATTTTTTATTTTTTTATTTTTTTGAGACAGGGTCCTGCTGTGTAGGTCAGGCTGGCCTTGAACTCACTGTGGAGCCCAGGCTCATCTTGAAGTCGCAGAGGCCCTCCTACCTCAGCTCCTGATGGCTGGGATTGCAGATGTGCACCACCATGTCTGGCAAAAGTCTCTCATGTTACCAGGACTCCCTCTTTTAGTTTATTTGGGAAAGTTGGCTTTGTTTAGAAAGGCATACCCTATAATCAAATCAGACAGTGCTAGTTTGAATGCTGGTGGAGATTATCTGATGAAAGCAATAAAACAACAATGAAAAGAAAAGGAGTTTAAGAGCAGTTGGGTGAGGATGTCAAGTGCAGGGTCCAGGAAGCCTGGGAGACAAGCCAGGAGAGGGGAGGCTGCACCGTGGGGTCCACCTTCTCAGGAGGGCAATTGCCTGACTGCTATGGCCACAGCACCTGGTCACTGCTGTCTGGAGCTTTGAGAGAAGGGGAGTAGTATTTTTATGAGCATATTATTACTATTATGATGTTTTGCAATGCTCAGACTTGAACCCAGGGCCTCAGGGATGTTAGGCAACTGCTGTGCCACTGGGGTATGTCCCCGGCTGTTCTCTATTTTTTATATTGAGACAGGGTCTCCGTAAGTTGCCCAGGTTGGCCTCAAACTTGCGATCTTCATGCCTCAGCCTTCAGGGTAGCTTGAATTATAGACATACACTACTGCACCTGGCTCAAGGAAGCACTTTAAATCTCTCTGACTGCCTTGTCACTTTTGAGGTATTCTCTTGAGAGCTCTCATCAGTCAAAGAGGTGTACTCAACTGGTGTTGGTGGTTGGTTTTTAAATTTTTCAAATTATCACGGGTCTCACTCAACAACCTAGACCCGACCCTCAAGATCTTTTTGTTTCTTTATGCTAACTGCAGGTTTATCCCAGTAGGGCAGGGAGACAGGTAGTGAGCTCTATGGGTGTGCACGACAAGGCGAGGTTCCTGGAACACCATCACCTCGAATTGTCACCATGGGGTCATGTTGTGTCAACACTTCTTGAAGACAAACAAGCTCCGCGGATTTTCATTTGAGAGGTCACAAGCTCTGTCTCCCCCAGGGAGGTCGCAGAGCCCTGGCAGGCATGGAGGCTCCCCCAGAGCACAGAGCAATTAAAAGACAAGGCTCAGCCCGGCCTGTGCTAACCTTGCTCACTGTCCATGTTTTTCAGTAACTGCGGACCCAAATGTGTTGCGAAGTGATGTCTTCATTGAGTTTTGGAAGCTGGCACAGCTGGTAAGTGTGCTCTTCTTTCCTGGGGCCTTTACTGCCCTGCAGAACATGTCTCCTTGTTAATGTGCACATGTACACTTGTGTGCTTTAGCCTGCAGCACCCACAGAGCCCCGATTCTGGTAAAATAGGTTCATTCAGAATAGATTTAAGGTTGTCGGGCGTGGTGGTGCACACCTTTAAACCTACCACTCCGGAGGTTGAGGCAGGAGGATCATTGTGAGTTTGAGACCATCCTGGGCTACAAAGTGAGTTCAAGGCCAGCCTGAACTGCATAGTGAGACCCTGTTTCAAAAAATAGGGCTGGGGATTTAGCTCAGTAGTGGAAGTGCCTGCTTGGCAGGTGCAAGATTGTGAGTTTGATCCCAGGTACCAAAAAAAAAAAAAAAAAGAATACATTGAAGGGTAACTCCCATGTTGGAAGTTTAGATTCTTGATGAAAGACGAAATGTGGCACTTGACTTTTGTTTCCTTTTTTTTTTAATGCAGAGTTTTTCTGTAGCTTAACTATTGCCCCCCTCAAAACTAACCCTTAAGAAGATAGCCTTAGAGCATAGAGAAAGAGGTCTTGCCCCTAGGAATCACTGAGGGAGCTCCTGCTGATCTGTGAGCCCAGTTCTGCAGTTGATATTTCCAGCAGCGCAGTGGTATCGACGACAGGACAGCGGGCCTCAGCAGCTATCACAGTACTTACATATTCTCTGCTCCTAAATTGACTATGAATGGACAAAATTCAGCCGAGACATGACCAACTCCTTGTGCCTGGGCAGCCTGAAGAACCACTGGCCACTTGGCCTCTGGGCTGAAACTTGGCTAAGTTGACTCATTTACATATCCATCATTGTGATTGTACATATGGTAATATTTTACTCCCACACATATGAGCTTGACTGGGTGGAAAAGCTCTGGAAGGATTGAAGTTGTACAATAATGTGCTGTCGAGTAGGACCACTAGGGGAGGGAGGAATAAGGCCTTGATCAGATCTGCAGACTAGAGCAAATTTCACTCAGATAGGAGTCTAAGTGGATTGATAGATTTGTGATTTCTCAACCTGGGAAATGGCCCTAGAGCTTTCCATCATATAGTGGCTTTTATTTCTACACCCTCTTGATAGCTTAAATATACACATACTTTCTTTTTTGGTTTTGAAGTGATGGTGATAAAATTCGAACAACACAGAAGTATGTACAATGAAAAGCAACTTTGCCTACCCTACGATTCCCCTTCTGAAGACAACTATTGTTTATAACTCCATGCATGTGTTCTTTCTACTCATTTCCATATTTCCATATGCCTATCCATTTTACAAATAAGCACATACTAGGCATACTTCTTTGTATTAGTTAGGGTTCTCTAGAGGAACCGAAGCAATAGAAAATATATGTATAGTCGTGCAAGGGGATTTCTAGGGTAGGCTCACAAGATCAAAGAGGGGAGAGTCCACCTTGGCTGGCTGTGCCCTGGCGTGCTGGAAGAGCTAGGAGCTGTTCTGTTTAACAAGATGGAAGCCGAGAAATAAACAGGATCAAGGATGCAGCACCAGTCTGAGGTCAAAGGCCTAGAAGCTTCCTGGAGACACCGGCGGGAATCATTCAGAAGAAATCGGACACCTAGAAGACGATGTCCAAACACAACAGGACTCTGCAAAAGTGGTGCTTTTCAAGACGGGCTCGCTTCTTCATCTTCCCTTTTTCATTCCATCCAGGCTATGAGCTCTGATTTACGGGCTTACATGTCAGTCATCCCCAGACACCAGAGCTGGGCTTTATGAATCTGCTAGGTATTTCTTAATCCATCTAAGTTGACATAACGTGATCAATGATCACATTCTTGAACCTTGCTTTTTA
>RJWM01018329.1:0-41253 GCA_004363535.1 Dasyprocta punctata | reverse complement strand
TATATATATATATATATATATATATATATATATATATATATATATATATATATATGGCTGGGGATGTAACTCAGTGTGTAGGCCCTGGGTTCAGTCTCCAGGATCACAGAGAGACAGAGAGACAGAGACAGAGACAGAGACAGAGAGAGAGAAACGCCATATGCTGCTAAAAGGCCTGCAGTGATGTGCACAGAATGGCATGAGAAAGTGGTCCTGAGTAGCAAGTCTAATCGGCTTTGCAGAGGACTGAAGGAGTTAGTGAGCCACTTGGGCACAGGGTGTTCAGAATCAAGGCTGAGAAGAATGAAAGAAAGCTGATCTGATACATAGTGTTCACTGCAAGCTCAGGCTGCTGACTCAGGAACCTTGGCAGCTGCAGTCTGGGAAGAAAAAAAAAATGTGGAATCTGCAAAGAAAAATGTGGCTTGGAGTTGTATTGTCCAGCTAGGGGCCACAGCAAGGAAGGGAGTGGTAGGAGAGACCTCTGCCCACCAGCCCAGTGCAAAGGCAGAGGCTTGTTAGTGTGCGTGGATAATGTGTAACGAGTCACAGGGACCACAAAGCTTTAGGAGGATTGTTAAGTGCAGGGCCTGCAGGTGTAGCTCCACAGAAGAGCGCGCACTCGCCCAGCATGCAGGGAGCCCTGAGTTCCATCCCCAGCACTGCAAACAAGTCCACCCCTGGTTTGGAACACTCATCCACATGCAGCCAGGTTGGGGGCAAGCAGTCACACTTGAAAAGCTTAGGAGTGGCCCAGCAAGCGAGCAGTCCTAACAGTCTCAGTGCAGTATAGGCCCTGATTCTCAGAAGAACCCCATTCCTTCTGACCTCAGCTGCCCTCCAACGGCTGCTTAGGTTCCCAGCACAGAAGAGGAGGAAGAAGTGGGCCATACAGCTGGAGACAGGCCTCTGCCAGCTGCAGGAAGTGGCCGTGAACAGGAAGGAGACACAAGTATATAAGAGACAGCAGCAGTTAGCTTGCAAAGAGCCCCGTTCGAGCAGCAATGGGGTGGAAAGCAGCACCATGTGATAGGACCCTTTACAGCGTGGGATGGGCGCAGGAATGCCCTTGAGCAGCACATCAAGGTTAATTAATGCGGTGTTGTCGGCAGCTTAAGAATGTGTGCAACTTCACAGACTCGTTTCTACTGGAAATGCTTGCGGTTGACATGGAAACTTATTTCAGTCACGTGGTGGAATCTGCATTCAAACAGAACAAATCTCCTGGCTTGAGGTGAAGAAGTAGGCTAGGGGGTCGAGGAGCGTATGATGTGCCTGATTTGTAATGCCAGCCTTACTGAGTTGCAATTCAAATACCTCCACTTCACCCACTTAAAGTGTACAGTTCATTGGTTTGCAGTACATTCACGAACTTGTGCAGCCGTCACTACTAACCCAGAACATTGTCATTGCAGCAGAGGGAGCCCCTGTCCCCATTAGCAGTTGCTCCCCATTTGCCCTGACCCCAATCCCTGGCCACTGCTCATCTATCCTCTGTTGCTATGGAACTATGTTTTTGGAACTTTTCATATTAATTGATCATACACTAAGTGACCTTTGTGTCTGCCATGTTTCTTTTTTTTAACCAGCAGATGCAACTTTGGTAGCTAATAAGCCCAAATAGATTCTGCAGACCCCTATGACCTTTTTCTTTTCTGTCCCAACCCTGCTTTTATACATATGGCAAAAATATCTTGCTTGTTCATAGCAAAAATTGAAATAATACCAAAAAGGACTCCCCTCGTTGCTTCTTTAAGCACCGCTGTTCTTTCCAGTGTTAGAATGACATTAGTCAAAACACAAACCCCGTCATGTCTTACACGCAAATGGTAATATGCTATGCACATTTTTTTCTTGCACTTTTTAAAAATCCTGTTTGCTAAATTTTAGTGATAATTCCATGGACATGCAGCAGGTGTGCCTGAATGCTTTTTACACTGAGTAACACTCCCACATAGGCAGAGACTGTGATTCCTATGATCAGTCCACTGCTGCGCCTTTGTAGATACTGCAGTTCATACAGTGCCACAGCAACATATTGGCTTTGCCATTTTTGCACAAATGTACAAGTGGGATGCGTTCCTAGAAGTAGAATTGCCAAGTCAAGGACACAAGCCGTTTTAGTTTTGATGGACAGTGCCCAAACTAGACACTAAAAAAGAATAGACGAGGTGATGTTGCATCAACTACGAATGCCAGCGATTTTCACACACTTGCTCACACTGTGGATTATCAGACAGTTTTGTGACCTGATGCCTGTTCCTGTGAACTTAGGTTGCTGTGAAGAAGGGCAAATGCCCCTTCTCATATTGTGACTTTCCACGAGTGGCCTAGTCCCACTTTCTGCCTACTAGTCTGTTAGCTGGGGGGTCTTTCCTAAGATCGTCAAGAATCCTGCATCAACAGGCAATCACAGTTTGTTTCTTGTGTGTTGCAAATATTTCCGCCAAGTTTCTCATTCCATCCCCCTTTTTATATTTTTCTTTTCCGCAGAACTTTTCAAACCTTTTTACCTAGTCCTATTTCTTTTTTCTTCACATATGAGTTCAGAGTTTATGAAGCACTCATCCTTAAAATTTTTCTTAAATGATTTTGCGTATACTTCAGTTTCCTTTTTTCCCATAATGCTCCAATTTCTTTCCATCTGCAATTTATTTTTGCATGAAGAGTGAAATTAGAATTTGACTCTTCCTTCCCCAACCCCTATTTGATATCTGCTTGTTCCAAAACTAGTAAATGATCCACCTTTTCCCTGTCACTTCGAAACAAAGTCTTATTATATTCTAATTCCCACTTTTAAAATATGCAGAGTAGCCTGGCCAGGTTAAGTGGCCAGGTTTGAGGTGCTGTTTGATTCACAGCCCTTCAAAGCAGCCCCCCTTATACACCCCTGCTCCCTCTACTGGGAAGGGCCACATTTGGGACGTGTATTTCAGTCTTTGCCACCTCCTTTCCTTTTTACCCCAAAGTGTGTGCCACACCGCACTGCTAACCTTATATTCTGGGATGGACTTTTCTCCAGATGACTATCTTCTCCCAACAGCCTTCAAAGTAATGTGGGACCCATGCACTTGACATTATCTGTGGCTTCTTAGCTTAATGCAAAATGTCCTACTTTGCCAGAGAAAAATCTATCTATCTATCTAACGAATTAGAGCTTGTTTTCTATATTTTCTGTTATTTTTTACGTGTACATGTTTGTAGTACACGATGTTTACATTCACCTTGTGGAGTAGGTATATGCATTTGACATACCTTGATTCTTTTCATTCCCTTCCCCTCCCCGCTAACCTCCCTTTCTCCATGTCTAGATCCTCCTTCCCCATTTTCATTATTATTGTTATTAATTTTTTTTGCTTCATGTTTGTGACATGCAAAGATTGCACTGATTGTGGGTACTTAGTGTATGTACATGATGCCTCTTAAATCATTTTATATCCCTTTCCCCTCTTCCCTTTCCCCTCCCTCGGTCTGTTTTCCCTTTCCTGTTTGCAGAAGATCTTTCTGATTCCTTCTATCAATCTTTTGTTTTGCTCTTTATTTGTTCTCTAGATTACTGGAATGAAAGTAACCATACCGTATTTAAGTTTGTGTATCTGATTTATCTCACTTCACATTATGTTTTCAAGGTGTATCCATTTTCTAACAAATGTCTCAAATTTGTCTTTCTTTATTGCTGAGTGGTACTTCATTATGTATAGCTGCCGCATTTTCTTTATCCATTCTGTTGATGGACATATAGACCACTTCCAAAATTTAGCTATTGTGAATTGTGCTGCTATAAACATGAGTATGCATGTGTCACTGTGATATGATGTCTTTAGCTCTTTGGGGAAGATACCTAGAAGGAGAATAGCTGGGTCAAATGGAATTTTTACTTTTAGGTTTTTGAGAAACCTCCATACTGACTTCCATAATGGTTGTACCAGTTTACGTGTTTAAAGACCTTTGAGGTTTGACTCTTCACAAGTAAAATTTAAGACTGCCACAGGAGGTCACTCTTGGGTAATCTTTGAAGCTTGATTGGGTTGCCAGCCAACAAAAAGTAAAATTTAAGAAATACCCACCACTGTTGAGATAGTATCTACATAGAAGTGGTCTAAGAAGTAGGAAAAAGTAAATAATTCAGATTTAACTTTCTTTTCTGGTCGTACAATCTTTGGACATGCTCTATAAAAAATTTGAAAAGTCAGTATTACTGCTAGGAATAATTTGGTGTGTACGTAGCTATTTGTCCAGGGAATTCTTCCACACGTACGCATACACGCAGAGGAAAGAACGTAAATATGTGAAATGTGCGTCCAGAAAAACTCAAAATCAGAGAGAGAGAGAGAGAGAGAGAGAGAGAGAGAGAGAGAGAGAGAGAGAGAGAGAAGTGTTATTTCTAGATCTTTCTGCCTGGAATTTCAGTGTGATCTGTTGATATGTTGTTATAACATCACTTCTTAAGAATATGTATTTTGTCTCCATTGTATACATGAAAAAGAGGAGTTGCCTGTAACCTTTTCTGGAAGAGATAATATTCTAGCAACCCACGGAGCTTTCTGAAGAGATTTTTTCCTTTATCCTCTGCCTCTGACATCACCCTTGGGAACCTGATGTGACTACAACTACTCCTCTAGATCAGATGTTCCATGTCCCCCACTCTCAACAACCACACAGCTCATCTTTTTGCCCATTCAACCTCAAAGCCTTCCCAGCCGTCTGTCACAGGAGAATGGAGACAGGAATAGCCTGGCAGAGAGGAGAAAGCAGGTCGCACCTGGGATTTGTGGACTTGGAACTTCAGGCACAAAAGGTGGTGCTACCCAGTGCCACACTAGGGAGCCCTTCCTGTTTCCTACTGAATAAACAGATACAGAAAAATTAACACATATGTGCATTTTGTGTAAGGAATCCAGGTATTTTTCCTTGGGGAGACCTGTCTCAGTTCTGAGAAACGAGCCTCTCTTAACTGGAGTTTCAGCGGCTTATCTCTCATGAAATCGACATGTAGATACTAGTATATATTTGAAGGGGATTATAGGGCAAAAAGTTTGTCTGGCTCCAAATCACATTTGTTTCCTCTTAGTTTTTAAATCCTTAAGCAAAGAAACCATTGGTAGATAGACAACTTTAGAAATAAAGTGTATCTGCTCAGGCCACTGTCATTTTGGTTCCTACCTGAAGGGAAAAGAAATAGTACATTATCATGATACATCATTTTGCTTGTAAGGGCATTTGAAATCTAAAATTGATATCATGACTAATTCTTTTCTGTTTTACTGGAAAGTTCGTTCCCTTTTCTTTTGCATGATTACTAACATTTGGGTTAAACATCATCTTATTGCCTTAAAGGTGTTACCTAGTGTAGTATTTGTTTCTTTTTTCCACAGATTAGGCATTATTATTGTGGTTTTATATAATCAACATTTATTAAGAGTTTTCCACATATTGATCAATATCTTTGCTTGTGTTTCTTTTCCACGTATCATTGTATCTACCATTTTGCTTTTGCTGAAGTTGCAGTCTTAAGTTGTATGTTAGAAATGGATTTTTCACTTGTATGCTTGGGCTGAAAATATCTTTATGTTGAAAAGGAAATTTCACTGGATATAGACTCCTACCCTGACCTCCACGGTGGGAGTTAAGAATTTGGCTATCAGTATGATTGCTATTTCTTTCCAGGTGACCTGGCTGTATCCTTTGCCTTTTTTAGGATTTCTTGATCTTCTGTAGTTTTATTATAATTCCTTAGAGAGTTTATTGGATCAGTGGATTGGTGTCTTCCATTAGTTTCAGAAAATTCCTATCATTATCTCTTTGAGTATTGTCTCTTCTTTTTTCTTTTCTTTTTTTCCTCTGTCTAGAATTCCAACTGCTCATGGTGCCTTGTCACTCTGCTATTCATGTCTCTTAGCTTCTTTTTCAGGTTTTCCCGTTCTCTTTTGTCTCTCGGGCTGCATTCTGAGCAATTTCACATCCATCTTCTACGTTCAGTGGGTCCCTCTAGGGGTACTTTCAATCTATTGCCTATTCTGTTTTTAATTTCAATAAAATTTAAATATGATCTCCATTTTGCAAAATACTTTAGAGTTATTTCTCAAGGCTTGATTGGGCATTCCTTATCATCCTTTTAGTCTTATCCAAGCTTCAGTTTTGTTTATTTAAAACATAACACAATCGTTTTATATTGTTTTTCATCTTAACTTCAGTCTCTCCTCTGCTCTTATGGTTAGGTTAGCACTGTTTCTGGTGACTGTCAATCTCGATGCCTTGTTTCCTTGGGTGTTCTGACTCTTCTGTGAATACCTCATTTTTTTCAGTATTTCATCATTATAGTCCTTTAAAAAAAATCCACATTTGTCATTGCTGACTACCTTGGAGGAATACCCGAGACAGTCACTTTCAAGTCAACTTTCCACTTGATAGTTTCTGTCATACACATAATGGGAAAATGGACACTTAGCTCTCAAGAGAGTGAGATGTGATTTGAGCTCTCTAGAAAGAACTAACCCTCTCCACTCAGCATCAGGTTGGGGAGGTAAGCGTCCTTCCTGACCCACCTAGACCACGTGTTCATTATTTATTCTTCATCACTCTGAAGGAAGAGGCCCAGTGTCGCTGTGATATACAAGGATTTCCTTATAGATCCTGGGTCTCAGCTGGGCCCTTGTGCTCACATTCCCTGAGTCCCTGCTGGCAAAACAGAGGCTCAAGACTGCTAGGGTGCCTCACAACCCCTCCGAGTAAGCCTCTGGTACTTGTCGGCTTCTCAGAATAATCTGTTTCTGCATCGTCTCTTTCCAGTGCTTTCTACTCCTATTCCAGATTGGGGTATTTTAAAGCTACTCGTCTTGTTACAGGGTCATCTGGCATTGTGACTGCTCTCATTGGGAAACATAACCAGGCAGCCTCGTCTGCCAGGGTACCAAAATGTACAACCAAAATGCCATCTGGAAGTGGAGAGGTCTCTGTAGGGAATAAAGGTGTCACCCCTCAGCCTCATTTTCACATCTTTCTCATGAGATAGCAAACATCCTTGCTATTTCCAAGGTAAAGGGCATTAAGGCTTGGAAGAGGTTGCTACACTCTTTAGTCAAATTGAAAAGAGAGTGGCTTGAAGCTGTTAAAATACTAGCTGAATGAGTTCTACATAAAGCTACATATGTTACAGCAATTCCACTCCCAGGTGTGTGCCCAAAAGACTTGTAGAAAAGGATGCAGGTACCTGTGTGCCAGTGTTCCTAGCTGTATGATTCACCAGAGCCAAGTGGCAGAAACCACCTAAGTGTTCATCAGCAGGTGGTTGGAGAAACAGAATATGCACATCCATGCAATGGAATGTTACTGAAGCTGTGATGTGTGCTATGTCATCTGCTATGGCATGGAGGAACCAAGAAAGAGTCAGGCAGGTAAAGCCACATATAGTCCAATTCGACTTACAGGAGAAGTTCAGACTAGGGAAATCCATAGAGACAGAAAGATAAGCACTTGTCATGGCCTGGGGAGAGAGGAAACAAGGGGTGACTGCTCAGTGACTGTAGGGTTTCCTTTTGGCATTAATAAGGTGCTCTGGAGCCAAGGAGAGGTGAAGTTGTATATCATTGTGAATGAGTACATTCACAATGCAATTGAATTGTAGTCTTCAAAATAGTTAAAAAGATGGGGCCAGAGATATAACCCAGTGGCATAGTGCCTGCCTGGCAAGCACAAGGTCCTGAGTTCAATTCCCAGCTCCAAAAAAATAAAATAGTTAAAAAGATAAATTCCATATTATGCATATTTTCCCACAATTGTAAAAGCTACTGGCGATGTTGAGAGTTCTCAGAAATGGGAATGGGTAGCCTAGAGTATCAGTCCCTTCGTTCTTCCCTCTCAGCCCCAGAATTTGGGTCCTCTCAGAACCACACACTCTGGTTTGGTGTGGTGGATCACACCTGTAATTCCAGCACCCTGGGAAGCTGAGGCAGGAGAACTGCAAGTTCGACCCCTGGCATGAATAACTTAGCAACTTAGTGAAATTCTATCTCCAAATAAAGAATTTAATAAAGGACTGGGCATATTGCTCGTGCAAAGGCCCTGGGTTCAATCTCCAGTGCCACAAAAAAAAATAGATAAATACATAAATAAAATAGAATGCAAGAAAAGAAAAAAAAGAGAATTGTCTGCTGTGTCCTGAATCCAAGCTCACAGGGCACACTTTTCCTGGTTGCCCTCTAAGGACAACACAAGGAAGAGGACCACTGCTTTGAAAACAATGTCTAAAGCTTAAATCCGTCATACACTGTCTCCTAGATTGGGATATGTGCATATTGATCTTGTAAACGTTTTTCACCTGAATTACAAATGACTGTTATTTTGAAAACCAGGATAGGAAAATTTTAATGTCACTTTATGTCTCTGACATTGTTTTTAAAGTAGGTTTCATCATTTAAATCTGCTCCTTCCTATAAAATCCAAAATGCCCTGTTCTCACCAAACCCCATACCCTTTCTCTTGCTTGAACCAGTGACTTTCAAGCAGTTGCCTCGGATATACAGGGGAGCCAACCTTACAGTTCACAGAGTCTCTTTCGGCCTCCAGTGCAACAAAATCCATTGTCACACGCTCACACTTTCATGGATGAGACACCCAGAACTTTTGTTCCCACTGTTTGCTCCACAAACCAAACAAATGGTGTTTCCTCTATATAACTTGTTTTAAAGCTGTGCCTGTGATTTTAAAGATGTGTCTGCAAATACTGACAAATGGAGTACCGGTTCCATCCAGTGGTCCGGGTGTCCTGGTGTTCATTACCAGATGCCACCAAAGCAGTCTCTCACTAGCACATTTCGCTCCCTGGTTTGCTTACTCATTCTCCAGGTCACGCCTGGCTTAAAAAGTGACACTGATGTTTTTCATTAAGTGTGACTGTTGGCTGTGTTCCTCGAATAAGGCTTAAAAATAGATGCTTTTTCTCAGTCAGTTTTTTTTTTAATTTTTATGAGTATGTGTTTGTGGTGCTTGATGATGACATTCCTCCTGCAGGGTTGGCCCATGTGCAGTACATAGCACATCTTAACTTTCTTCATCCCCTTCCTCTCCCTTCCCACCCGCCTCCCTCCATCTCTCGGTTCCCCTCCTCTTTGAAAAAGATCTATTGCCCTGCTTCCCAGTATCTATTTTTTATTTTGTTCATGAATTATTTATGCTTTAGGTTTCTCATATAAGAGAAACCATACACATTATGGTCTCAAGGTACATCCATTTTCCTACAAGTGATTCACATTTATCTTTTAAAGAAGAAACTTTTTTCCTGACTATTTTGCATGTATTCGTTACAAAAATGAATTAAACAGAGTAATTAGCATAAAGTAGGCTTAAAATCCTTCGGAGAGGATGGGAAACGTTAATGTTAGGTATTCATAATTTTATGGACTATATTAACATGTCCACTGCGTCTTCATGCAGGGTCACGTCCATCGCAGACAGGCTGAATGTGGAGTTTGCTTTGATTCACAAAGAGAGGAAGAAGGCAAATGAAGTGGACCGGATGGTGCTGGTGGGCGACGTGAAGGACCGCGTGGCCATCCTCGTGGACGATATGGCTGACACGTGTGGTACCATCTGCTTCGCTGCTGATAGGTATGTGGGATGGCCCAGGAGAGCATGAAGGCATCTCCTTACGAAAGAAAAAAAAAAGATCAGTTTTTTAAAAGCTGAGCCTAGTTTTCCTAATTGATATTGATGGTTTGGCGGTGTGCTATTACACCAAAGGCAAGTTGAGGAGCCTTTGTTTTTATTGTTCTTTTCCTGGTAGAAGTAAAACCATGAGGCTTTTCATTTTCCATGTGGAACTTCCAGGATGTTCTAAAGGGGAAAAGAGAAAGTGCTTCACTGGAAACTATGCACAGAAGGAAAGAGTTTTTCAGGCTTTGGCACACTTGGAATGTGACCAGTCCAACTTGAGATTCACTGAAGTGTCACCAATAATTTTTATATTGATTACTCATCAAAATGGTGATATTTTGCCTAGCTTGCTTTAAAGCAATGGTTCTCAACTGGGGTAGAGTTGCCACCTGGGTGATTTCCTTTTTTTTTTTTTTTTCTCCGGCACCAGGGATTGAACTCACAACCTCGCACCTGACAGACAGGCGCTTAAGTCACTGAGCCAGACTCCCAGCCCTGGTTTTTTGAGGGAGGGTCGCACTATGTAGCTCAGGTCGGCCTTGCGCTTGCATTGTAGCCCAAGCTGGCCTCGAACTTACAACGCTCCTCCTACTTCAGCCTCCCGAGTGCTGGGATTAAAGGCGTACACCACCACCTGGGTGATTTCTAGCAATGTCTAGAGACATCTTTGGTTGTCACATCTAGGGGAGGGGAATGTTGCTAATCGGTGAAGGTCAGGGATGCTGCTAAATTTTCCTATAATGCACTGGACAGCCCCTGTGACAAACAGTTATCCAGGCCCAGATGCTAATGTTGATAATCCCTGATTTAGTGGAATACTGTGTTTTGCTAACATTCTTGGTCTTGGCTAATAAATGTGTAGGAAATTCATCTCATCTTTTCCTCTGTAGAAATTACTTTCTGCTATTAACATTGATATTAGGAGAAAGTATTTCAAGAATATTTGCATACATTTAATTTTGTGTCTTCCATTTTATAGGCTGCTCTCAGCTGGAGCCACCAAAGTTTATGCTATCCTTACCCATGGGATCTTCTCTGGGCCAGCTATTTCCAGAATAAATAATGCCGCCTTTGAGGCTGTTGTTGTCACAAACACAATTCCGCAAGAGGACAAAATGAAGCACTGCTCTAAGATTCAGGTATGATCTATACCGCAGGCAGAGCCAAGCAGCTAGGTACCTGCTTCGGATCCCTAAAAATAGCAACCAGCCTTCCATGGACAACAGAGAATGCAGTTTCCCTCCCAGCAAGATTTCAGTGGCACCAGATCACTGATAAAGGCCAGACCAATAGAAATCAATGTGCACTATTTAGAAATAGCAAATGAGTAAAACTGCCAAAGAACAATAATATAAACATGCTGTGTTCAAGTTAAACACAGAATTAACATACAGCCCAACAATTCCACCCCTAGGTCTATGCTCTCAAAATTTGAAAACATGTTCAAACAAAAACTTGCACATGAATGATCATAACAGCACTGTGAAATAAGTGAAATAAGCCAGCCACGAAAGAAAGAATATATCTATATGAAGTATTAGAATAGGAAAATTTATAGAGATGGAAAGTAAAATAGTGATTACCAGGAGCTGAAGGAGGGGGAAATGGGGAGTTATTATCTAAGGGGTATGATTTTATTAGGGATGATGACAGAGTTTTGGAAATAGATAATGGTGATGTTTATGCAGCATTAGAAGTATAATTAATGCTGCCGAATTATATACTTAAAATGGTTAAAATGGCTATATATACATATATATATATAATTTCAACACAATTTTAGAAACAAGGGAGTGACAGAGAGTAGTGGGCTGTGTTAAGATTTTTAGTGCTTCACTCCTTCATAGCCCTCTTGACTGGGTCCCACAGGCCACCACAGACCTGGTGGCAGTCACTTCACACCAGCTGGCCTGAAACCAGTCAAAAGGGTTTGCATCACCATTTGGCCTCTGTTTCAGTGAAGCTTGGCAGTCATTTCAGCCTTCAAAGCCTCGGTTCCCACCAGCAGAGCATGAAGGTGGGTCACAGTGATCCACATCTCAGTTTCTAATTCTTCAGAGAGAGCGAGATGGTTACTGTGACCCAAATGGTGGTCTCTTACATCGTCACGCATAATTAGCAGTAGTTTAGGAGTTTAGTAAACACGAGCTCAGGCCAAATGCAGCCCGCCATCTGTTTTTGTAAATAAAATTTTATTGGCACCCAGCCATTTGTATGTTGCCTGTATAGCTGCTTTCATGCTACAGCAGTGAAGTTGAGTGTTCATAACAGAAATCCTCACGACTGCAAAGTCAAAAATAGTCCTAGTCCATTACAGAAAAAGTATTTGCTGACTTCAGAGTCAGATCATCACAATTGTGCTCTGAAATGTCACAGTCACTACCTTTCTGAAACACAGACAGATGAACCTTCCACTAACAATTAAGATTAGTTTAAAAGCAACAAATGTCCTAAGAAAAGGATGTCTCTGATTAATGGAAGCCCTGGAAACATTTGAGTGACTGCACTGCAAGTTTTCTTTCTGGGAGCCTATGTAGGTTTGGTTCAGCAGGTTGTAATTTGAAAATAGACCCCTAAGCTATCTATCTTCCCAAAAGTGGGTGTGGGAGTTTCACAGTCACACACAGTGTATGCTGGTTAAGTCATTTCTAGGCTTTCTGGCTTTTTGGTTTTTAAAGAAATATAACTTAACTCCTCCTTTTCTGTTTTCTCATTGACATTCAGGTGATTGACATCTCAATGATCCTGGCCGAGGCCATCCGGAGAACACACAATGGGGAATCCGTGTCATACCTGTTCAGCCACGTCCCACTGTAAAAGTGAATGGGAAGTGACAAGTGGTTTCTACAGACTTTCCACTTGTTTTTATTTTGGCTTTTTTAGTGCTAGGACAGCAATGATAAGATAATGGCTGGCAAAAGCATCAGATCTTTGGTTACTCTGAGATTCATTGTTTCCCCTTCTAAATCTCAAGACTATTTCCAATTTATTGGTGGATGGTGGTGGTTATTTGGTTTTGAGCGAACTGTCTTACATTCTTGTCTTGACTTTTTCTGATCAGTGATCTTTCCTTTGTTCTTTGACTGCATCTCTGAGGTGACAACATTCTAATATAAAATCCCACTGCAGAAACTCATATTTTATATATTTCGAGATTACAAAGGTAGCTTCAGATTAAACCTTCGGTGTGAATATATAACCATAATGCCTATGGACATTTGGGCAAAAACCCTGTATAATCCTTTACTTTGGAGCAAATCTTAGAAAAATAATGATACGATGAATTTCGAATTTTTCTTTTTTCCTCTTTTTCTTAATGATAACTAGGTTTCAATTAAACTATCATAGTTATTATACTTCATCTGAGCCAAACTTTATTTATCTTAAAATGGCCACTGACATGTGTATTTTGGAGGAGACATAGCTATCACTTACTTGAAATGCCATATTCTCAAACTCCAAAATTATGTTCAGCAATTCTCTGACTTAGAAACCACTTTGAAATGTAACCTCTGAACTCAGTCACATTGGCGCTCTCCTCTGCGCATCCCAGATACACCTCATGCCCTATCATCTTGTTTTTTCCATCCTATTTTTAGCTATAGCTTCTACTTTCCACTGTTTCCAATAACTTCACATTGTGGACTTCCAGTAAAATAAAGACAACCCTAAATCTGCTCAAATTTACTACACTAACCATTTGTTTTTGACAAAAAAGGTGAATTTTTATGAGTGCCACCAACTGCATTTTTCAGCATTATTTCATGAGCTTTCATTTGGTGTTCTTTTTATCTTTTCTTTTATCTTTTGTAATCAAAAGGAGTAGGTCTCTGGCAACTGTTTATCTTAACTAATGCTCTTACATGGAAAATGTGAGTAGGGGAGTACTATGAAAAAGTAAACCAAAAGTTGCTTCAACAGTGGCTCAAGGTGATCCTGAAGGTGAAGTTCAGCTAGGATTATATTCATAAGATGGCCTTAGAACTTCGTCCTAAGTAAAGTGCCTCGCTATGTATGGTAAACATGTAACAATTTTATTTCTCAGACTTTCTGTGTTTGTATGAAGTGAAGACATAGTTGCGAATGCATATGTAGACAGTTTATCACTCAAATGTGAGCTTAGATGCATAATGATTAAAGCCAGTTGATTCTAAGTTAATCATTTTCTCCAAGATATTTAAAGTTTATAGAGCTAATTTTAAAATATAATCTGATTTTTTAAACCTGTTTTACTGTTCTCTGAATTAACTGATGTGTTTTAATCATTATTTAGCTCCTCTTTTGTATTTTAAAGTATGACTGAATACATTTATGAACTAATTAGTGTGCTCAGCTTTACACTGTGGAAATGCAGACTTTAACTACTTGATGCTTTCGGTTCAACAAAGATGATGAAGACTACCAGGCAAATCTTAATCTTTCTCATTCCTTGCTGTTCATGTTGTGGAAACTTAAGTGAGACCACTGCATATATCATTCCAGCCCAGCTACACTGAAGGGGGGGTATACTTGGGATATATCTAATGAAGAAGGGGGAGCCAGAGAAACATGAATATACCAAAGTTACTTAACCTTCAACTTAAATTATTAGTCAACCTGTAGATGTTTATATGATGATAACTTTCTTTTGTTAGATATGATGTCAACTAGATTCAGCAATACTATATATCATTTGCAGTGCTTGCACTGGTTTAGAATGTAGGATTTTAAGATCCTCTGATGCTGTACTAAAACATCTCAATAAAATCATACTAACTACTTTTATAGTTTGCATTATCATTTTGGAGTAGTATATTTTGATGGAGTCGTGTGTTTGTGCTGTACCTGAAAATGTGTCCTGCTTTATGATTATAGCTCAGTTTACAACATTAAAGAAGATCTTTGAATCATCTTTTCTCCATTTTAAAGGTTTTGCTGCATGAAGAATTTCCTAGCAATCTCCTTTCCCAAGGTGTAACAGCTGTACCATATAAGACAGCCAGGTTGATAATTCTAGATGTTTCCTTTAAAATTAAAAGATTATACATTGAAGGAGTGATGATCAATATCCATTTAATTAAGTGTAGACCAAAAGATCATTCATGTGCGTTCCAAGCACCAAGAAGGGTTCCTGACCTCATAGAAGACCTATCTGTTCAGATATGCTTTTAATTATTCTAGTGGGGACCAAATAAATTTATAACTATGTTTTTCCTGTGATATTCAGTTTTAAACTGGATAATGCTGAGAGTGACAACATAAAGTCCTAAAGTCACTGTGAAATAAAAAGAATGATAGCCAGACCCATCTGAGGAAAAAAAGAGAACATCATAGTATGTACTAGAAAGGAAGAGGGAGGTGAAGGAGAGGTGAAAACCAGTCCCATCTTGGAGGTATTTCACTTCCTGTGGCAAGTCCTACCTAATCCATCCACTGACCCTCAAGAATAAGGCCAAGTGGGGAAGAGAAAGATGAAGTAGTGAGGAATTCAGAGCATTCAGTCAGACCAGGGAGAACAGAAAGGTCTTGGTGCAGGCCCCACTGTTCCAGATGGTACTTCATGGCAAAACTTTCTAAAACCTGATGGTATGGCAATGTTCCAGCATGGACTAAAGCAGAACAACACAGGGTATTTGGTACATGCTGTGTTCAAGGAAGAATAGACAAATCAGATGGGAAGTGGGGCTGACACATACTGCCAGACCCTTCATCTGAATGACACACAAAAAGCCAACAGAATCTGTCCTTTTCATGACTGATGCATGTGCCTGTCCTCCAGAATCACATCCCTCCACCTTTCTGCTGTCCTTGCTTTCCAAGATCACCTTGAGGGTGCTATGCTTCATGTACTTTTGAGCTCTACTTTCTCTTCTGAAAGAACAGAAAGGTCATGAACACTGATGACACTCTCACAGGCCACTCAAGTTCCTTTGCTTGCTGCTGACCATATCGGAGGAGACCACTTATTTTGGGAAAAAACAAAGAATTTATTCAAAGCTGGCTCCAAGATAGAGGGGCCAATTTGCCTCAAATTACCACCTCAACGTGGAGAAATGTAGGGTCTTTTATTGCAAAAAACAGTGGTGGTTAGGAATGCAATGAGACAATACACATGCCCAGGCTTGTTTTGTTCCTTGCAGGTTCCAAACCCTTCCCGCCTTCCCCTAAGGAAATGAAATTGGACCAGACCTCCTGGTGCCACCATCTGCATATTCTATCCCTTCCTCTGGTGTAAGCAGACATGGAAGGTGGTTTCAGGCCTAGGCTTGAGGATGTTTGGAGAAGCCACTTGTCGCTAAAGGGGAAAATCTAACTTTTAAAGTTCTGCTTTGAAGTGCTGGTTACAACTCCCCCATTGCTTTAGTCCTTCCCTCACTCTTGAGGACTTTGAGGTAACATACCGTGTGACGGGCTGTCTCATGTTGGATTGGCATGTAGATGCCATCAATGGTAGCTGGAGCACAAGCAAAGGGAAGCTGAGACTGACAATTGTGAAGTCAAATACAAAAGGAAGCCAAAGTCAAGAGACACCTAATAGTTACACTTGCTGGAAGGGGTTTTGTCTCAATCAGTCCATGTAGTAAAACACTTCTTGTGAAATTTGAGCAATACCAGAAGACAGGCTCTTAAAATGAGTTTATCCAAAGTCCATTATCAAGTCTAATCTGATTTTGTAGTCAGTATTCTAAAACATTAGAACTTTGACAAATGCTAGTCACAAAGCTTGTAAGCAAATGGGAAATAAGTTAATAAGAGCAAAGAGAATCCAGTCTATACAGTAGACTAGAACTAAGAATTGTTGTGACCAACTTAATTAAAGAAAACCAGTACAGTTTTTCTGTGAGACAAGGTTTTGTCAGAAAGCGTATCAAGCAAATACTTGAAGTCTCCTTTTCATGTAAACCAATATGAATTACCATTAAGAAGAAAACACATAAATTACTAATGTCAAGACCAAGAATTACAGCTTAGCAACTCCTTTAAGATTTCTTAGGCATACACATACAGAACTGCAAAAACTTTGAATACAGAGTGCGAGAATTAATGTCTGTTTTACCAACCAACATACATTTTCAAGTAAGACTGTCTCTTCTCAACCAGTAGGAGTGTGGCTTTTGTTGATAAACAATACAATAGCAATTTAGCAAACAATTTAGTTAATTTTACAGTATATTAAGAAAACAATCATGACTGACTGCATTATATCAGTAATATAGATAGGGGTTATAGGACCACTCCACTCGCCTGAACCTGGGCAATGCCCTAGGGCCAACACCCCCTACCTTTGTCTTCAAGCCTACTACCCAGATGCAGAAATAAGAAAAACAAAGAACTCTGAGCCCATCATAGAAAATTTTCAAATTCCAAACCAGGATGCATGAGTGCCACACCCTACTGTATGACCTGTAATAACCTTCTTTCACTTGGAGCTCACAGAAAGTTCATGCATATGGACTGCCTCTCATACATCCAATTGTAACAGAGTCAATTATGGGAAAAGACATGCAAAGGAGACACAGCTGACATGACTCAGCACCCCTTCATTGTGGTTGTCAATCACATTCTGTAAGACCCAATGAGAGATGCCCTAGACCCAGTGCAACATTTTAAATTCTTAAGCTCGACATATTCAGTGCTTGTGCTATTTTTCTTTCAATGGCATGAGCCTGCTCACTCTGAGTGAACAGTCACCTCATTAAAACTATGCACATTTTTCCTTGCCATTACATCCATTTCTAATTCCTTCTTCATCACACATAAGAAATTAGGCATCCGAATAGCTGCGCACAAGATCCAGCTCTACCTGGTCCCGCGAGTCAGCGCAACCCACCAGGTGAATGCCTGGCCAGCCTCGCAGGACACAGAGGTACTGAGCCCAGCCCAGCCCAGGTCCCCAGAGCTGCTCATTACGGACTGGCCAGCATAGCTGCAGGGCCTTGGAGAGCTTGGACTCTGCCCATCAGAGCACAGAGCACGCGCGAGCTCCATTGTTCAGTGCAGCAGCCAGCACGATGGGTCCTAGAGGTTGCGGGCACACCCAACCAGGAGCAAAGTCCTGGCACTGTAGGCCTGGGACTCGCACAGGCTTGCCTGGCACTCCAGAGGCTCTAAACTCCTTGCAGCCACTCAGGGTCCAGGTGGCACTACACTCTGGGGTACACTCCGCCTAGCTGCCTGGGTCCGGGAGGTCTCTGCCCCCAACCAGTAAGGCAGAGGCTCCACCAGCATGCTCCAAGAGTGCACCCTCACTAGCTGTGCAGAGGATCCACCTCTACTGTGTCCCGTGACTCAGCACATCCCACCAGGGGAATGCCCAGTCATCATCGCAGGACACAGAGCCACACAGATCCCAGAAGAAAATGACAAAACAAAAGACCAAGAGGCAATCTCAATCCCCCAGCCCACTGAGAACAAACCCAAGAGACCCTGAAATTGAAGACACTGGGAGTCACAAAACTGAACTTTCTGAAATGATAGCAAATGCAGTAAAGGAACAGCTTGATGAAGCTATAGAGAAACTCAAATCAGAAATATTCTGTCAGCTAAAAAATGAAATGACAATCATTATTAAAGAAATGTTGTGTGTATCTAAAGAAGAGCAAGATAAAAAAATAGAAGAACTTAAGAAAATGATGGAAACTTTGAATGAACAATATAAGACACAAACAGAATGCATGAAACATATTCAAAGAGAAATTCAGGAAATGAAAAATTCCATGGAAAGTTTGAAAAACTGCTTGAATGAAGCTGAAGATAGAATCTCAGATCTTGAAGACAGCATGGGAGCTTATGGCCACGAAAGAAAAGATCGCTTAAAAATAGCAAGGAACCAAGAAACAACAATTCAACAGCTGCAAGATGATGCCAAGAGAAATAACATAAGATCAATAGGCATAAATGAAAAAGTAAGGGTCAATACTAATGACCTACGAAGACTATTCACAGAAATAATAGCAGAAAACTTTCCAAACAATGGAAGAGAATCTGAAATACAGGTAACTGAGGCATACAGAACCCCAACTAACCATAACCAAAATAAATTTTCGCCCAGACATATAATATTAAGGGTATCAGATATACAGCACAAGAACAAAATACTAAAATCTGTCAGAGAAAAGAAACAGATCACCTATGAAGGAAAGCCTATCAGAATCTTGGCAGACTTCTCAATACAAACCTTTAATTTAAGAAGAGCTTGGAGTGAAGTATTTCAAATCCTGAAAGAAAACAACTTTCACCCAAGATTGATGTACCCTGTGAAACTATCCCTAAAAATTGATGGAGAAATAAGATCCTTCCATGAGAGAGAACAACTGAAGAAATTTATGGCCACCAAACCAACACTACAAACAGTACTGAAAGACACTCTAGAAAGAGACAAAGATAACTACAATCTTAAGAACAACAACAAAAGGAAACCACTAAGCAGGGCAAATAATTACATAGAAAATGTAGAAAACTACCAACAGAAAGATATCATGACAGGGATGAGCCAGTACATATCGTTTATATCAATCAATGTAAATGGTCTCAACTCACCAATAAAAAGAAACAGACTAGCAGAGTGGGTTAAGAAACAAAACCCAACAATATGCTGTTTATAAGAAACACATTTCACTGAAAATAAAATTCACAGCCTAATAATCAAAGGATGGAAAACAACACTCCATGCAATAGGAACCCAGAAAAAAGCAGGGGTAGCTATTATGTTTGCAGACAAAACGAACTTCACACAGAAAATGATCAAAAGAGATAAAGAAGGTCACTACATACTTGTTAGGGGAAAACTTCAAGAGGAAGAGATTACAATCATAAATATATACTCACCGAATATGGGAGCACCCAACTATGTAAGACAATTCTTAATAGACATGAAAAACCAAATAAACAATAATACAGTTATAACAGGGGACCTTAACATCTCACTGTCACAGAGAGACAGATCAACCAAACAAAAAATCAGCAAACAAATAACAGAACTGAATCAAACTTGTGAACAAACGGACCTAGTAGATGTGTACCGAGTATTTCATCCATCAACATCAGAATACACATTCTTCTCAGCTGCACATGGGTCATTCTCTAAAATAGATCATATACTGGTCCACAAAACATGCTTAAGTAAATGCAAAGGAGCTGAAATAATTCCATGCATATTATCTAACCATAGCGCAGTAAAATTGGAAATGAATGGCAAAAAACCTACAAGAACTGAATAAACACATGGAAATTAAATAATACTCTCCTAAATAATGAATGGGTCACAGAAGAAGTTAAAAAGAAATTAAACAATATCTACAATTGAACAAAAATGCAAATACAAATTACCGGAACCTGTGGGACACAATGAAAGCAGTCTTCAGAGGGAAATTTGTAGCACTAAACTCCCACATTAGAAAAATGGAAAGAACACACATGAACAACCCAAAGCTGCACCTCAAACTTCTAGAAAAAGAAGAGCAAGTCAAGTCCAAAGCCCAAAGAAGGGAGGAAATTATTAAGATTAGAGCAGAAATTCATGCAATTGAAACTAAGAAAACAATACAAAGAATTAATGAATCGAAGAGTTGGTTCTTTGAAAGAGTAAATAAAATTGATAAGCCCCTAGCCAACCTAATCAAAAAGAGGTAAGAAAAAATTCAAATCCATGCAATAAGAAATGAAAAGGGTAAAATCACTACAGACCCTGTGGAAACACAGAAGATCATCAATACCTACTTAGAAAACCTTTACTCACACAGATTCGATAACACAGAAGAAATGGACAGATTCCTAGAAACCTATGAATTACCAAAGCTGAATCAAGAAGATGTAAAGCTGCTGACTAACCCAATTTCAGATAATGAAATTGAAAATGTAATTAGGACCCTACCAACAAAGAAAAGCCCAGGCCCTGATAGATTCACCACTGAATTCTACAAGAAATTTAGGGAAGACTTAATGCCAACATGAGTTAGGGAAATAAGTCTCCCTAACTCATTCCTGAAAACAAGTATTACCCTAATACCAAAACCAGAGAAAGACCCAACCAAAAAAGGAAATTACAAGACAATCTCCCTAATGAACATAGGTGCAAAAATCCTCAAAAAAATAGTGGCAACTAGAATACAGCAAGTTATCAGAAAGGTTATACACCATGATCAAGTGGGATTCATCTCAGGAATGCAGGGATGATTCAACATATACAAATCAATAAATGTAGTACACCATATCAACAGGGCCAAGGACAAGAACCACATGATCATCTCAATAGATGCAGAAAAAGCTTTTGACAAAATCCAACACCCGTTCATGATAAAAACCCTACAGAAAATCGGAATAGATGGTCTCTACTTCAACCTGATAAAAGCGATATATCATAAACCAACAGCCAACATCTTACTAAATGGACAAAAACTGAAAGCTTTCAACCTAAAACCAGGAACAACACAAGGATGTCCATTATCACCACTCCTATCCAATATAGTTCTGGAAATACTAGCCACAGCAATTAGACAAGAGAAAGAAATAAAGGGAATAAGGATAGGAAAGGAAGAAATGAAATTATCATTATTTGCAGATGATATGATACTCTACATAGAAGTCCCACAAAAATCTATTAGAAGACTTCTAGAAGTAATAACCAAATTCAGTAATGTAGCTGGATACAAGGTGAACACTCAAAAATCAATTGCATTCCTGTACACAAACAACAAAGTCACTGAGAAAAAAATAAGGGAAACCACACCATTCACTATAACATCCAAAAAAATGAAATACTTAGGAATCAATCTAACAAATGAAGTAAAAGAACTATGCAGTGAAAATTACATTACTCTGAAGAAGGAAATCGAAGAAGATTTCAGAAAATGGAAAGATATTCCCTGTTCATGGATAGGAAGAAAAAACATCGTGAAAATGGCCATTCTCCCAAAATTATTATACAGATTTAATGCAATCCCAATCAAAATACCACTTTCCTACCTCACAGAACTAGAGAAAGCATTCCTGAAATTCATCCAGAACCAGAAAAGACCTAGAATAGCAAAGCAATTCTGGGCAACAAAGGTAAGGCAGGAAGCATCACAGTCCCCAACTTGAAACTATACTACAAAGCTACTGTGATAAAATCAGCATGGTACTGGAATCAAAACAGACCTGACGATCAATGGAATAGATACAGCCACAACTACAAATACACTTAGCCACCTCATCTTTGACAAAGGGGCCAAACATGTACATTGGAAGAAAGACAGCCTCTTTAACAAATGGTGCTGGATAAACTGACTTTCTATATGCTGTAAACTAAAAACAGATCCATGTCTATCACCATGCACTAAAATAAAGTCAAAATGGATCAAAGATCTGAATGTTAAAACAGAGACACTAAACTTACTAGAATACAGAATAAGTAAAAATCTTGATGACATAGGAGTAAGCAGAGAGTTCATGAACAAAAATCAAATTGCACGGAAAACACTTCCCAGAATCAACAACTGGGATCTCATCTTACTAAAAAGTTTTTGCATGTCAAAGGAAATCTTCAACAGAGTGAAAAGAAAACCCATGAACTGGGAAAATATCTTAGCCACTTGTCCATCAGACAAAGACTTGTATCTAAAACATATAAAGAATTAAAAGAAATCAGGCCCCTAAAATTCAGAGACCCAATCCAAAAATGGGCATCTGAGATGAATACACACTTCTCAGAGAAAGAATTTGAAACGGCAAATAAATATATGAAAAAAGGTTCAACATCAATGGTCATTCGGGAAATGCAAATTAAAACAACGCTGAGATTCCATCTCACTCCAGAAAGAATGGCCAAGATTAAAAAATCAACCAACAGCAAATGCTGGAGGGGCTGTGGGGAAAAAGGAGCACTTCTCCACTGTTGGTGGGAGTGTAGACTGGTGCAGCCACTGTGGAAATCAGTGTGGAGATTCCTCAAGAAGCTAGGATTAGAGATCCCATTCAACCCATCTATCCCACTTTTGAGCATTTTCCCAGAAGAATTGAAAACATCATACCACAGTACTATTTGTGCACCCATGTTTATAGCAACCCAATTTGTAATAGCCAGATCTTGGAAACAACTCAAGTGCCCATCAATCAAAGAATGGATAAAAAAGATGCGGTATTTCTATACAATGGAGTACTACTCAGGTGTTAAGAAAGATTGCATTGAGACTTTTATAAGTAAATGGACATGACTTGAGACCATACTCATAAATGAGATAAATCAAACCCACATGTGTAAATACCGTATTGTCTCCCTAGTGTAAGAAACTGAAAATGTATATATGATCCAAAATCTATAATAAACACTATGTAAGGGTAAAAAAATAGCTCGAAGAGCAAAAGTAATTGGGAAGGGAAAAGGGGGAAAGAGGGAAGGGAAAAGGAAAAGATACAGATCTGTATATATGTATAGGTAAGATAACTAAAACAAATATACTGCTGAATGTAACAGTTATTGAGAAAGAACGGTTAATACTCATATGATTTGATAAATTTTACATGTGTATATCTGTTAATGTAAACAACCATTTTCAAGATAGTGATACACAATTTTGTAATCATTGCCAAATTTCTACCGTCCTGTTTTTTAAACCTGTAATGTTACTGTTGTGCATTTACTCTAGTCGTTTTTTTGTCTCTTTTGCTTTTTGTCTTTTTTATAAGTCTTTTTTTCCTCTTAAATAAAAAATAAATAAGTAAATAAATAAAAGAAATTAGGCATCCCATCACCCATGGTAACAGCAGAACAATTACATTATTAAAAATATAAGGCCAATCACATATAGTAGTTTATGTGACAGAATTAAAAAAACTTCAGGTATCTAACATGAGTTTCCTGAGACTTATTTTTTAAACATGTAAAAATGATATGAGACAGTAGAAATCATAATAAATTATTTTGACAAAAGTAAAATCTCTTTTTAAAGTTTTGTAGTAAATTTTAAGCATAAAAATTCTGACATTATCCCTGTGGGTTATATTTTCTCAGTTTTCTGTCAATTCCTATGCCTACAAGTCTTTCAGGTCATAATTAACAAAATTTTCATAAATTTCCTTTATGATCCTCAGTCTTTTCTGTGACCTTTATAAAACTGAAAATACACTTTTGGAAGTCAAGCATCTAAAATATAATTCTGATTTGCCCAGTTTGGACAAAATGTATGTTAGCATTTCTGAAGATGCCTTTATATTATCTATTAAACGTTTGCCTCACTCATGTGAACTGAAATGCATTTTAATTTGTGCTTTCCTGATTATTGAGTGCTCTTATTTTTAAAATAATTTAGTACCATCTAAATGATATAGAAACACAAGCACACATGTAGACAATACACACATGCATACCAATACACATAAAACAAAGACTTCACTTTATCATTTATCAGCCTTGGAAAAGATTACACTATAGGCACCATTGTCCTTTTTGTAGTCCTAAGCAATACTTGATCCTAAATTTGTGTGTCTCATACCAGGAATCCTGGTTGTAGCAAGATGAGAAATATAAACCTCATAGTAGATCACTTGGTTAATTAATCTGTTTGAATTTTCTGGAGCTTTCCTCCCACCACCTATAAAGGCTTTTCCCCCAGGTTTTAAGACATTTCCCATTGGACTAAAATTTAGACATAACGGGTCAGAGGTTTACACATCTCATTCTGGCTCTACTGCTCTGGGCCTTTATTGTGGAAAAAAACCCCAGCTTAGGAACAATACTCCTCAGTGAGAAAATACATAACCAAGAAATCTTAGTCAAATTTATTCATTTTACTAGTTGAGGAGTAAAACTGACAGTGTTACCAGGGTACTGGCATACTCTTCACTTTTCAGGGGTCCCTTGCAGACTGTTGTTGTTCTGAACAAAGAGTTGGATGGGAAACAAAGCAGCAGAGATTTCCATTTATTAGAGATACCAAAGATAAGAAAAGGAGAAGACGTGCTCTGGAAAGAAAGAAAAAGAAAGAGAAAAAAGAAAGAAAGTTATAAAAGAAAGAAAGAGATAACGAAAGAGAGAAAAAAAGGAAGAAAAGAAATAAGGAGAAAAAGAAAGAAACAAAAGTGAAAGAAAGAAAAAGAAAGAAAGGGAGGAAGGAAGGAAGGGAGGGAGGAAAAGAGAGAGATACGAAAGAGAGATCAGGCATTGGCCTTCATTTATACCACCGTTCTGACATCAGGTCTAGGCCATCCCATCAAAAACCTGCCGGATCCTGTGCTAGAAGAACTGAAGATAGCAGTCTCAAGTTCGTACCTGATGCAGGGCTCAGAAGCTGTTCTGCTCAGGTTCTGAGCATGTCACTTGCCCAGCCACTTTGCCATGCCCTAACCTTCTGACTCATCAGGAGACAAAAAAATTTTCAGGAAACAAAAGTGTTGACAAATATTTTGAAATACAACCAGTTTAGCCTGCCCAGTGGTTCCAAATAGCCCGAGAGCCTCTGTGTGCCAAGTGGCATGAGCTGAAGGCCTGCACAGATAACTCCACCTAGCCATGCAGCCTTGGTACCTTGCTTGGAACCTAGTAGGGCACTGCCCAGTGACCCAAAACAGCCAGGGAGCTTTGGTACATTGCTTAGAATCTGGTAGGGCCTCACCCAGTGACCCCAAACAGCTAGGGAGGTATATGTGCCATATGGCATGTGCTGAAGGTCCACTTAGTGTACTCCTCTCATGTGAGGAGCCTTCAAGTGCTGTTAGGGATCTGGGAAGGCCTGCATAACAACTCCCATTCAGTTGGGGAAACTCCATCCAGTACAGACCATCATCCTCAAACCAGGAAACAACTGAGACTTTGCATTCTGCTGCCCCATGGAAATACAGGAAATGACAAAATGAAAGAGCAAAATGCAATCTCAAACCTCCAGCCCATTCCAAACAAGCTTTGGAGACATGGAAATAGAAGAAAATGTAAGACACACATCTGAAACTTCTGAAATGGTGGCAACTGAAGTAAAGAAACAACTTCATGAAGCTGTAAAGGAACACAGATCAGAAATAATCTCCCAGGTAAAACAAGACATGATAAATGCAATGAGAGAAATGCTGAAAACATCTAAAGAAGACATAGTTAAAAAATAGAGCAGCACTGCAAAACGATGGAAACCTTGAATGAACAATGCAAGAAATAATTAGAGTGCATGAAACAGATTCAAAGAGATGTCCAGGAAATCAAAAATTCCATCAAAAGCTGGCAAAACTGCCTCAATGAATGTGAAAAATGAACTTTCAGACCTCGAAGACAAGACTACATCTAGTGAACAGGAAAAGAAAGATTTTTTAAACTTAACAAGGAATCAGGAAGTAACAATTCAATGGTTGCAAGACAATGCAAAGGAAAACAGTATAATATTGATAGGTATAAACAAAAAAGAAGGTGACAACACAAATGATATAAAAAGACTATTTACAGAAGTAATAGCTGAAAATTTCCCAAACATGGGAAAGTAAGTGGCATACAGATAATTGAAGCATACAAAACTCCAATTAGCCATAACCTAAATAAATATACACACACATATAATAATCAACATCTCAGAAATTCAACATAAGAACAGAATATTAAAAGTTGTTAAAGAAGAGAAGCAAATCACCTACTAAGGAAAGCCCATCAGAATCACAGCAGTCTTCTCAACACAATCAAGTCAAGAAGAACATGGAGTGAAGTATTTCAAACCTTAAAGGAAAATGACTTCCAACCCAGATTGATGTACCCTGCAAAACTATCCTTCAAAATCTAGAGAAATAAGATACTTCCATGACAAAGAACAGTTGAAAAACTTCATTACCACCAATCCAACTCTGCAAAGAATACTGAAAGATATTTTAGATAGACACACAAATAACTACAACTTCAAGAGCACCAACAGAAAACCACCAAGCAGGGCAAACAATTAAACAGAGGGAAAAGGTAAAGAACCAACAGCAAAAAGATAATATGACAAAAACAAGCCAATATACATCATATACCCATTAATGCAAATGACCTCAATTCACTAATTAAAACAGACAAGCAGAATGAATCAAGAAACATCAAACCATATCCTGTATACAAGAAACACATCTAACCCAAATGGAAATTCATAGCCTGCAAGTCAAAAGATGGAAAATAATACTTCATGCAACAGGAACCCCCCAAAAGCAAGGGTAGCTATTCTATTTGCAGACAATCTGCAAGAATGATCAAAAGAGATAATGAAGGTCACTACATACTGGTTAGGGGAAAATTTCAAGAAGAGATAACAATCTTAAATATATATGCAGCAAATATGGGAGCACCTAGCTATAGAAAACAAATATTAATATAAATGAAAAATCAAATAAGCAATAACACAATAATAACAGGAGACCTTAATATCCCATTGACACAAAGAGACAAATCAACTAGACAAAAAATCAGCAAAGAAATAACAGAACTGAATCAAACTTGTGAACAAATGGACAGAGTACACATGTATGGAGTGTTCTACCCAACAACATCAGAATATACATTCTTCTCAGCTTCACATAGGATATTCTCTAAAATAGACCATATAGTAGACTATAAACAATGCTTAAGTAAATGCAAAAGAATCAAAATTATCCCATGCATATTATCTGATCATAGTGCAATGAAACTGGAAAGTAATGACAAAAGAAACTGCAAAAACTCCATAAACACATGGAAATTAAACAACATACTCCTGAACAATCAATGGGTCACAGGGGTAATTACAGAAGAATTTAAATAATATCTACAAATAAATGAAAATACAATTACAACTTATCAGAACTTATGAGATACAATGAAAGTAGACCTCAGAGGGAAATTTATTGTGGTGAATTCCCACATGAGGAAAACAGAAGGAACACAAATTAACAACCTGATGCTATACCTCAAATATCTAGAAAAAGAAGAGTAAGTCAAGCCCAAAGCCAAAAGAAGGGAGGAAATTATAAAGATCAGAGCAGAAATTAATGCAATTGAAACTAAGAAAACGATAAAAAGAATTAGCGAATCAAAGAGTTGGTTCTTTGAAAGAATGAATAAAATTGATAAGCCCATAGCCAACCTTATTAAAAAAGGAAAGAAAAAACTCAAATTCATGCAATAAGGAATGAAAAGGGTGAAAACACTAAAGACCCTGTGAAAATACAGAAGATCACCAATACCTACTTTAAAAACCTTTACTTCCATAAGCTAGATAACACAGAAGAAATGGACAGATTCCTAGAAACCTATGAATTACCAAACCTGGTTCAAGAAGATTTAAAACTCAATTTCAGTTGATGAAATTGAAAATGTACTTGGAACCTTACCAATAAAGGAAAGTCCAGGTCCTGATGGATTCACAGCTGAATTCTACAAGAAATTCAGGGAAGATTTAATGCCAACACTCCTCAAACTCTTCAATGAAATTGAAAGGGAAGTAAGTATCCCTAACTCATTCCTGGAAACAAGTATTACCCTAGTACCAAAACCAGAGACAGACCCAACCAAAAAAGAAAATTACAGGCCAATCTCCCTAATGATCATAGATGCAAAAACCCTCAATAAAATACTGGCAAATAGAATGTAACAAGTCATCAGGAAGATTATGCATCATGATCAAGTGGGATTCATCCCAGGAATGCAGCAATGATTCAACATATGCAAATCAGTAAATGTAATATACCATATTAACAGAACAAAAATCACGTGATCATCTCAATAGATGCAGAAAAAGCTATTGTTAAAGTCCAACACTCATTCTTGATAAGAACCCTATAGAAAATCAAAATAGATGGTCCTTACTTCAATCTGATAAAAGCCATCTATGACAAATCAACAGCCAGCATCATATTAAATGGTCAAAAACTGAAAGCTTTCATTCTAAAATCAGGAACAAGACAAGGCTGTCCACTATCTCCACTCTGATTTAATATAGTGCTGGAAACATTAGCCAGAGCAATTAGGCAAGAGAGAAATAAAAGGAATAAGGATAGGAAAGGAAGAAGTTAAACTATCATTATTTGCAGATGACATAATACTCTACATAGAAGACCCACAAAACTCCATTGAAAGACTTCTAGATGTAATAACCAAATTCACTAATGTAGCTGGATACAAAATCAACACTAAAAAATCAATAGCATTCCTGTGTACAAACAACAAACTCACTGAAAGAGAAATAAGAGAAAACACACCTTTCACAATAGTATCCAAAATAAATGAAATACTTAGGAATCAATCTAACAAAGGAAGTAAAAGATCTATACAGTGATTATTAGAGTACTCTGAAAAAAGAAATTGAAGAGGATCTCAGAAAATGGAAAGACAGTCCTTGTTCATGGCTCGGAAGAACAAACATAGTGAAAATGGTCGTTCTCCCAAAATTGTTATACAGATTTAATGCAATTCCAATCAAAACATCATTAGCACACCTCACAGATCTAGAGAAATCATTCGTAAAATTCATCTCGAACCAGAAAATGTGTAGAAAAGCAAAGACAATTCTGGGCAACAAAGGCAAGGCAGGAAGCATCACAATCCCTGACTTGAAGTTATACTACAAAGTTACTATGATAAAATCAGCATGGTACTGGAATAAAAACAGACCTGAAAATCAGTGGAATAGATCTGAAGACACAACCACAACTACAAACACACTCAACCACCTTATCTTTGACAAAGCTGCCAAACATGTTCACTGGAAGAAAGATAGCCTTTTTAAGAAGTGGTGCTGGAAAAACTGACTTTCCATATGCCAAAAACTAAAAGTAGACCCATGCCTAACTCCTTTCTCTACACTAAATTCAAAATGGATCAAAGATCTAAATATTAAAACAAAAGCACTAAATCTGTTAGAAGACAAAGTAGGTAGAAATCTTGACAACATAGTGGCAGGCAGATAATTTATGAACAAAATTCAAACTGCATGGGAAATACTTCCCAGAATCAACAACTGGGATCTCATCTTATTACAAAGTTTTTGCATATCAAAAGAATTCTCCAACAGAGTGAAAAGAAAACCCACAAATTGGGAAAAAATCTTAGCCAACTGTCCCTCAGACAAAGGACTTATATCTAGAACATATAAAGAATTAAAAAAATCAGACCCCCAAAATTCAAAGCCCCAATCCAAAAATGGACATGTGAGATGAATACTCACTTCTCAGCTGAAGAAATACAAATGGCAAATAAATACATGAAAAAATGCTCAGCATTATTGATCATTAGAGAAATGCAAATTAAAACAACACTGAGATTCCATCTCTTCCAGAGAGAATGGCCAGGCTCAAGAAAACCACCAATAACAAATGCTGGAGAGGCTGTGGGGAAAAACGAACTCTTCTGCACTTTTGGTGGGAGTGTAGATTGGTGCAACCATTGCGGAAATCAGTCTGGAGGTTCCTCAAAAAGCTGGGTTTGGAGGTCCCATTTGACCCACCTATTCTGATCGGAGCATATTGCCAGAAGAATCGAAAGCATCATATCACAGTGATATATGTGCACCCATGTTTATAGCAGCACAATTTGTAATAGCTAAATCTTGGAAACAACCCAAATGCCCATCAACTGAGGAATGGATAAAAAAAGATGTGGTATTTTTATACAATGGAGTACTACTCAGCTATAAAGAAGGATCACACTGAGGCTTTTATAGGTAAATGGATGTGACTAGAGACCATACTCATAAATGAAATAGATCAAACTCACATGTGTAAATATCATATTGTCTCCCTAGTATAAGAAAATGAAAGAGTAAATAAGATACAAAATCTTCAATAAATATTGTGAAAGCATAAGAAACTGCTCGAAAGGAAAAAATAACTCACATAGAAAAAGGAGAAAAGAAGGGAAAACAAAAAGATATAAATATTTGTATATCCACTGAGGATAGCTAAGATGACTGTACTACTAATTCTATTAGTTCTTGGAACAAAACAGTTAACATTCATAGGATTAGATCAATTTTGCATGTCTATATCTCGTAATCTGAGTAACTCTTTTGAAGATACCTATGCAAAATGACAACCTTTGTTATGCTTGTGCCACCTTGTTTTGAAAGCCTCTATTATTATTGCTTTGGTTTTTTTGTTATTGCTATTTATTTGTCTCTTTTGTTTCTTGTTTTTCTTGTATTTTGTTTTGCTTTGTTTTGTTTTTCCCTCTAATACAGAAAGGATAGATATACATGAATAAGCTTATACATGCCTAGAACTTCTCCTAAAGAGTTTACAAAAATCAATTTTATTATGTATGGTAGTCTGAACAGCTATTTTGAAAAAAATGAGACGTTATGGTAGCCATTGCTGATTTCCTATCATCTTGTTTTGAAGTCGTATAATGCTTTTATTCTTTGTTTTGATTGGTTTTAGGCTGTTTTCTGTTACTTGATTTCAATACGTGTGAAGGTATGGACAGCTATTTTGAAGAGAACAAGAAGCATTATAGTAGCCATTGTTGCTTTCCTATTGTCTGGTTTTGAAGGCCTCTAATGCTTTAATTCTTTTAGTTTTTACCAGTTTTATACTATTTTGTTTTGTTTGAATTTACTGTGTTTGAAGGTATGGACAATTATTTCGTAGAAAATAAGATACATTATGGTAGCCACTGTTGATTTCCTGGTGTCTTGTTTTGAAGTCCTGTGTTGCTTGCATTGTTCTGTTGTGATCTGCTTTGTTCTGTTTTGTTTTGTTTTGTTTTATTCTCTTTAAAATAAAAAAGAGAATTAAAAAAAAACACAACCAGTTTACAATGAGCCAAGGACTGTTAGTCAAAATGAGGGGAACCACAATACGAGACACAACATTAGACAAGTAAATATGGTCAGTGACACGGAAGGCTCTTGCTTGTACTTGTCACTAATCTAGAAAAGGGCACAGAAAGAAGATATGAATGCTATCCTGGTCAAATTTACTCCACAGAATCTTTGTAAGGACATTTCCATAAAATCAGAGTGAATTTTCAGTTATACACGCTATGTTGTAATATAATAAATCACCTTTTTCTAAATCACAGGTAATTACAACTTCTCTAGGGAGCTACAAAGTAGCATGAACATTTTTATTCCTAAGCAAATCACAGCTGATGTCTAAACACACACCAGTGGCTGTGGCCTCTTGAAGTCTCTTAATCCAAACTTTCCTGTCAAACAAACAATTCAAGACCCTTGAACTCCCAATTGACTTCCAAGCCTCAACATGATTTAAAGCCCCAAGAGACTTACATAAAGCCTCAAATACGAGGAAAAGAAAGACAAGCCTTAGTGTCTCTGTAGTATGGATTTAAACCTCTAACCAAATACTGCCTTAAGAGGAAGCTCCCTGGCCAAACTGAGTGCTCCATCAAGTCTTAAAAGGGGCAAGGTTTCCTGCCTTACATTCATAGTGGAGAAGACATAGCTGGGGCAGTCCTCTCATTATAGAATCCTGGATGCAAATGGCCCAGTTAGTACATAGCTCCTAGATGGTGCTGAAACCCTGCTGCCCATCCTAGAATAAAAGTAATTTTAAGAATGAAAAGATAAATGGAACCAAAGCAAACCAAACAAATGAGTACTCTCAAGCAAATAAACAAATGCCTGGAAATGTTTTCTGCCTCTGAATCTCTTCTCACAAAAGTCAGTGCCCCCAAAATGATCAACAGTAGGTCCAAATGGTCAAAAACAATCTAGATACTTACCTCCCCTCTAAGGGCACTGCCAAGCAACCTAAGAGAAGGTCCAAATGGTGGAGACAGTAGGTGCCTGGAGTACACTTTCCAATGGGAAACCAGGAGGAACCTTTCAGCTTTCAAAACAATCTTTTTTGTTTTACCAAGAAAAGAGTTTATAGGCAGCTGATGTCATGAAATAGAAAGGAGGGACAATCCCCCAGTGCAAAATTGTCCCCTACAGCTGCTGGAATTGTCCCTGGAGTCCTGATCATAAGCTCAGTTAGCCCCAAGCTGACCTCTCACCACTACTTACTAGAATTAAACAACCACCTCCTGGGCTGATTATTTAATTCCTCTGTGCTTCTGTTTTCCTATATTGTACATATATTCCAAGGTGACAGTAATGGTCCCTCTCTCATAGGTGTACAAGGACAGTTAAATGAGATGTTATCTGTAAAATGTTTTGTTTTGTTTTGATTTTTTTTTGTACTGGGGATCAAACTTACAACCTCGCACCTGCCAGGCAGGCGCTTATGCCACTAAGCTAAATCCCCAGCTATAAAATGCTTTGGACTAATCAGTTTATACATCCACCTCAATATGAAGAGTAGGCATCTTAAACCTTTCTCTTGAAAAATGTGAGAGACAAAGAAGCAAGATTTTCATGTATTTTTCAAATGGGAAGCCTAGAAGGGCACACAGTTTCCTGACCTACCATTTTTGAGGGAGTGCTGTAAGGAGCATAGTGGCAGCCATGTCAAGTACACAATGACATCATAGTGTGCTGTCGGCAGAGGAGTTCTAGGAACTCTAAGAAAGCAATGTCTGATTAAGTTTACTGGTTATAACCAGGGTGGCCCAACTACCATAGCTAGGACAGCAGAGAAAATAGATGGACACCACCACAAAAACCACATAAAAGGAGACACTGCAGAGCTGCAAATTAGATGTGATTATCTCCAATGAATGACTGAGTTTCATTCACAAGCCGTACAGTCTGGCCTAAAGGGACACAGATTCTATAGGACCTCTGTTGGAATCAGTGTGCTTTCCCAGTCTGCCTCAGACTGGACCTGAATCTCTGTTCAGTGAGTGACTTGGGCTTGATTTAATCTCATATTTGTATAAATGACCAGGATCTGGGCCTTATGCCCATTTGTGTGTGTCTTATAGTGTAAAGGTTTTGATGTATGAATTGATGCATGAATAAACCGTATATTTGAAAAACAGTATCAGTCTGTTGTCTGATCTGTTCACGTCCTTTCCTCTGTTACAGGGTGCTTGTGACAGGTAAATGGTCTTAGGGTGACTGACTCAATCAAGGGGAGCATTTAGGAGATGACAAACCACTGCTTACTGGAAAATATTTGCAATGGGCAACAGAAGTGACAAGAAGAAATACACGACATGCCCTGCCATCGTAGAGTATCTTTGATGGTGATCCATTAAGGCCTTCTGGAATAACTGATTCTATTCTGGCCCTCCTCCAACAGCCCAGCAGAAATGCAACTACAAATAGTGCCTGTCTGTCTAAGTGAGAAGGGCAGTGTTTGTGCTTCCAACAGCTGAGTTCTGTGACCAAAAGACAAGCAGCTGAACTCATTTTACATTTTAAATGATAAAAAGAGAACAAGAAAGAAACAAAAAAGCCAAAAACAAACAAGCAAAAAACAAAGAATTCAGTGAGCAGAACGCTGAATCGGGGATGTGGCTATCAAGAGTCTGTTTCCTGATATGCTACAAGCACACTGTATGGCCTTGGATAAATATCTGCACCTCTCTTTGGTTTGTCTCTGAAAAAATGAGAGGAAGCACAATTGGCAAAATCTCCAGAAGTTGTGGTGGACAATGGCATCTACTGTGAATTTAGTTGAAATAGTCCTACTCACTGAATGCTGTGTTTCTGACAAGGTAAAGATGCTTACTCCACGATCAAGTGACCAACTCATTTTGGTTTGCTTGGGACTATTCTCAGTTTTATGCACTTTAAGTCTGACATCTGGAAACTGCTCTATCCTGGGCCAACTTGGCTATTTGGTCACTTTAGTTTCCTCTCTTTTAAGACAGAAAGTTTTCGCTTTCTGGTACCACTGTGACTAAAGAATCTAATTAAATTATTCTGATCTTGTGCTGGTTAAGAACAAAAAAAAAAGCAGTTTGCAAGTCAAGCCTAACGATGTGCCAGGGACCTGTGGCATTACAGTTATTTTTACATCAGTTCTCACTGAACTATAGAAGCTAAAGAACTAGAGTCACAAGATAAGAGAAGAAAAAAGGGAAACACTTTCAGAAAAGTGTTGATTGCTGGTTCTTCAGTACAACTACCTTTAATGCCACCCATGACCTTTAGAGGTTCCAGGAGACATCACAGGCAGAAAGCAGAATGTGGTGAACATTCACTGATAGATGATACACTTATGTACATTGCGTTGAAGAATTCTTAAAATTGTGAGGATGTGGCCATCTGCCTGAGGTAGTATGATTCCCTAATCTTCCCTAGACACACATATTGCATCTAGTATTTTCCTACACGGAAGCTAAGACTGACCATGAATGATGGAACATTTTTGAGTACTACACTATAATTAAATTAGTGCTCCTCTTTAAAAGAATGAGAATGATGAGAAGGATGAACCAGTCTTTTCACGGTGTCAGACACCTCCCCCTGGAGTAGAGTCCCTCTTCTTTGTCCCTCTGACTTTTTTCTTTTGACCCTGGCTGCAAGATAATTTATTTCAGGATCTCTCAACTTCAGTGCTCTAGATATTATGGGCCAGATCATTCTGTGCTGTGGGGCTTCCTCTGCACCGCAGGATACACAATGGCGTGTACTCACTAGATGCCAGTAGTAACTCCCACCCTCCACCCTACATGGGTGACAACCAAAAGCTGTCCACAGACATGCCCCGTGTTCCCTGGGGGCAAAAATGTCTCTGATTGGTTTATTTTAACCGCAACTCTCTGAGACAGAGGGTACAATGGGGGCAAAAGGCAAGTACATGCCTGGGCCCTTAATCTCTTTCTCATTAAATGCATGATTTGTTTTCTTCTGAGGCAGTCAGGGATTTAAAAGCTGCTTTTGCTAAAGAAACAACGCCCTCCTCCAAGCCTTAACTTTTCCTTTGGGGCCTATACATGCCCAATAAGTAACTAAAAGCAGAACAAACCTTGACCTTCATTTTGTATTTGTCTACTTTGTTACTTTAAAACTTTGGGCCAGATCCTTGCACAGCTCTGCATAGTCAGCCTAATCACTTAGGAAATATCTAACTAAAAGCTAGCAATTCAAGCCTGATGAGCCCTAAATTTAGGTAACCTACCTCATCCCCCTTCAAGATTGAGAACATCAAGGTAAGAAACTTACAGGGACATTCCACTACCACAGGATACCCAGGAGTCTCCAGTCATTGACCTATAACTCTGCTCACCTTGGATTCCAGCAAAGCCTTGCAAGACTGAGACTGCCTCAAGCAGAAACAATCGTTTCCTGGAGACCAGATTGTTCCCTTGAGTACTAGACTTCTCTAGAGCCATCTTGCAAAACTAGAATGAGATAATGATTAGCCAATCCCTGGCCCACACCAGTAACTCCAGAAAAGCCAGTCCCTTAGTTTTGTTAACGGACCAGTCTGATTTTCAGTTCTTCAGGTTGAAGTTCCTTCTCCATTTTCTCTTACTTCCTAATTCTGCCTAATAAATCAGCCTAGGCCTCTCACTGATGGATCATGAAATGCTTTGCCTTTTTTTTTTTTTTTTTGCAAGTTGTCAAGAATCTGCTTGGTTCAAGTTAAGGTATCACCCCAGACCCTGTGTGGTGACATTTCTACCTCAGTTCTCTTTCCTGAAGAGTCAGATTGGAAATACAGAGTAGATTCAAGCTGGCCCCTGTCCCAGCTGCAGGAAGAACATTTTAGGATAAAATGTGATAAAACAGGAGCAATAATCTATCACTTTTTAAAAGTTCACTGCCACAGTGTTTTGTTACTACGTGAAGTAATCACATTATGCTTTTCATTCAAGGTCATGATTACTCATTTCTAGAAACAGATTTGGAATAAATTGATAAACTATTTGCTCTATTTCTTTTGAGAATCCTCCAGCCATAGTTTTGCTTGTTTGCATTGTCTTTTCATTTGTTACTTTTTAATGAGGAAATGATATACTAACAGTAACCTTAAAAGAGGTGACTTGAAGTTCAGTTTGACTGCAACAGTGATCTTGAGAGAGATTTTCCAATGTATGATGAAGTTGCAAGCTATCAGGCCCTTCGGTTGTTTTGCTTTGGTTTAATGTGAATAAAAAGACAATGCTGGTGTTCAGAAGGTGATGCTCCTACACTATTAATATTCTATATGAGAAAATATAATTATTACCAAAATATTACAATTCATAATAAGGAGTTTGATAAAGTTGATTAAGAGCTAAGCAACTCCAATAATTTTAGTAAGATGAGACTTACTTTTGAAAGGTAGTAAGTTTAGGAGGGAAAGTGAAATCAAGTGAAAAAATTATAAACATTTTTCATTTCAAGCACCTGCCTGGCAAATGTAAGGTCAGGAGTTCGATTCCCAGTACCAATAAATAAATAAGATAAATAAATAAATAAATAAAACATTTTTCATTTAAAACCATGTTTTTAAAACAGCATTGGTCAATTAACAGGAACATACTCAGTTAAATCAGGGAGTCATTAAAAAATAAAAAGGCTTCTGTGCAACATAATCATTTTATTTTAACTTGAGGTACATTAATGGATTTATTTTGAGGAGGCAATTCTCCACATCTCTGGTATTTCTGCACACCTTACAGAGGCACTGGCTGCCTTTGTGCTGGACTTGCTCTCCAAGGATGTTGGTATAGTGAATAGAAAATTGGATAGTGCTGGAAAGCAGAAATCGTGTCTTCCTCAGAAACAGGTGGCAGGTTTGTTCACTGCTCAGGATAATAGACAATGTCTCTCCAGACAAAGCTCAGGGAGACCTGCTTGCAGTCCACTGGTAGAGGGTTCAGATTCTCTAAGTACGGGTTCCTCGGGTGTGATGCCAATCCACTGGTGTACTGTGTGGTGTTGGGACAAGGAGGGAAAAAGGACTTGATATTTGTTGTGCCATAGGTCCTAAAGGCAGTTGTTTCTGACCCAAAAGCCTCTTATAATAGCTTCCAAAAACCATGCCACATTGACTTATTAGCTTGCTTGGGAAAAAATCTCAAACATTCTAGGGTTTTGGACAGTTATACTGACCATTTTTTTAAATAGAGCTAATGTCCCTTGAATGTGGGTTTCTTGATTATCGGTCCTACAGAAACCAAACCTGCATCTTTTTTAGAGGAAAGTGAGAACTTAAAAACATATTAGACAACAATCTGACTTACAGAATACTTTCAGACATTTTTCCCTTTGTAATGATCTCGCACACATCTAGTTTGGTACCCTCATCAGTCAATGGTCTTCAGAGAAACAAAACTAATAGGAGATGATATAGATAGAGGAATAGATTTATTTTAAGGCATAATTGGAGTTGGTAAGGCTGAATTCAGTAGAGCAGTATGGAAGCTGGAAACTGGGACAAGCATTGATGTTGCAACCTTGACTATGAAATACACATGGTGGGCTGGCGGACAGGGCTTTCTACTGCAATCTGGAGGAAGAATTCCTTGAAATCCTCAGTTCTTTTGTTCTTAAGGTCTTTTCATTGTTGTGATGAGGCTCACTCACATTATCAAGGGTAGCCTCCTTTATTTAATCACATTATCAAGGTAACCTCTTCTACTTAAAGTCAACTGATTGTGTTAATCACATCTACAAAATAACTCCACACAAACTTCTAGAATAGTGTTTAACCACACAGCCAACTGTTATGGTATATACGTTGTGTCAACTTGAGAAGTCTAGAAGCTTAATTAAGTAACTCAGCAGCTCTACATCCTGGGGTGTAGAGCACAAGCAGTTACCTATTCATTGTGTCAATTTGACAAGGTCAGAAGTTTAACTGAGAGACTCATCAGGGATCCAGGGTTCTTACTTTGTAAACATCCTCATCCGGTGCAAAGGAAGGCAAGGAGATTTGTGAATGCTACACCCACCCTGGAAGGGGGTGCCCTATGTACCATAAAAGGGAGAAGAGGCTTGCTCTTGCCCCTCTTTTACTCTGGCTGCTTTTGCTCAGCTGCTGCCTTGAAGTGTTGTTCCTGTGCCATGCCACCCTGCCTTGGAGCCAGCTGATTGTGGACTGAAACCTCCAAAAGCTGTAAGCTAAATAAACCTTTCCTTCCCTAATTTTGGGTGTCAGGTGTTTTGTCTCACCAACGAGTAAAAAGTAACCAAGACACCACCTATGGCTTAGCCAAGATGGCACTTAAAATTAAATATTAACTGTCACAATAGCTTTTTTTCTTTTTAAGCAACTTACTTTAGCTAGCTGTTTTTGTAAATACTGGAGATTGAACCCATGGTCATTTAAACACTGAACTGCATTCCCAACCCTTTCCTTTTATTTTTATTTTGAGTCTCACAGAACTGCACTGGTAGGCCTCAAGTTTGAGATCCTCCTGCCTCAACCTAAAGAGTAGCTGGGATTACAAGCAAGAATCACCTGCCTTGATCTTTGGCTATCTTTTCAAAAATATCCACTTGTGTATCTTCTTGTATGGGTATTTAATTTCATTATTGTACCACATTAAAAATATACAAGTGACATAAAATGTGGCCCCTGGGATACAAGAGGCGCTATGGGCTGCGTTGAGGGCAGACACACGGGTTTGAGGAGCTAGAGCCCCTCCCCCTACCGGGTCGGAGGAGGCCGGCCCTCCCCGTCTGCGTGTCGCCCTGCGTGGGCCAGGCCCTCCCCCAGGATGCTCCCATTTCCCCACCTCCCTTAGCTCCTGCCCCTAGCCGCCACCCCTGATCCCCGCCCATACAGTATATAGGCTTCTGCATTTCCGCAATAAAACGGATCTGCGCCATCAGCCTGGTCTCCGTGTTATCAACGCGTCGGTCTTGCCTGCTGTGAGGCCCAACCGCCCCCAATAAAAGTCTTTAGAAACAGAAATAAGTGCCTCTAGGAAAACAGCACAAACAGTGAGAGGATTGCAATAAGACATATATCCTTATGCCTAACTAACTTGAGAAGTTAAGCAGTTCCTCAAAATCACTCAACACTTTGTCACAAAAGGAAATGAGAATGTAACTACTCAAAATTTAAGCCAGGTCAAGAGAGCTTTGATTATGCCTGTTGATCTGAAACTTGGCTGTCTGTTGGAATCACATGGGCAGTGCTAATAATGCCAAAAACTCAAGAAGGGGAACAGGTGCTTCCTGAGAAGATGAATGGTCTGAGGACAGGGTATGAGTCTTGGGAAGGTTGTCAAGGGGGAAAAAGGGAGGAGCTTGGGTGGTTTACTCTCCTTGCCCTTAAGTTGAAGTGATGAAATTGCCTCTCTTTTCTTTCTCATGAGCGTTCTAGGGCCTGCTCTTTCAGTATCTCAAAGCAGCCGTGATGGATGTCTAGCCATCTTTGCTAGGCAAGTTCCTCCCTATGGTCTACTCTAGGTGGGCCTAACCTTCCTTTATATGACTTTCATTAAGATGGCCCTGGCTTTGGGCTTCTAAGGGGAGGTCATTAACACACTAGCCAATGGTGGGGATTGGGGGAGGGGTTGAGACACCACACAGCATCATCTGAACAGGGGGAGGGAAGGGAGTATGATGAGTCCAACATGTATGGTGGAAAAGGGTGGGATCTGTTTAGCATCCCCACAAAGCTCTGCTACACTTATCTCCCACTCCTCTTATCTCTCTATGATCAATGCACATGGACATGCTTCCCCACGACACCCCTTTCAGTGCTGGGGGATTTTCATGTAGAGAGATGGGACACTGAGGCCTTTTTCCCAGGAAGCAACTTTATTCTGCTGGCATGGACTCAGTGGGTTCATACACAAAGGATGAGTGCTGAACATGGTGCAGTCATACTCTTCTGTACAAGTCATGTGTCTCTGTCTCCCTCAAACAGTCATGCACTAACATTTTACAGTCTGGTTGAGTATACATTAACATTCTACAGTCTGGTAGGCTATGATTTATCTTACAGTTACATCAGAACTACACATGCATACACAGAGGCTGATATGGCTACACTGTGTAAAGTTCCCAGCCCTACACTCTCCCTACCACGTTGGCAGTACATTCTCTTCCTTCTGTCCCTCCAACATTACCTAGTGTGTCTTATCTGAAGTTCCCCCCTGCTAACCTGGCCTCATCTAAATCTATGCACAGATATCCAGATCCTTCCATCCTAAAAATGCCAAAATACTGGAAATTTTTAAGGATGCTCATAAATAATCAATGAATCATGCAGGAGGGTCTCAAGAGAATAAATTCATTGGAGTAAATGGACATTATAATTATACAGTAATATTTGATTCAATAGTTCTATTTGAAAGCGATGTTGACCTGAACTTCCACTTTGCAATTTCAATTAGTTGGAGGACTAGCCCACCTTCCTCCCTTCTCACACCTCTTCCTGCTGTTCCCTTCCTTTCTTCCTTTCTCAAATTTCAATCAGTTAGAGGAGATCCCACATTCCTCCACTCTCACAGGCCCCTCTTGCTGTTCTCTTCTGCCCTCCCTTCCTCGCAACCTCCTTCCCTCCCCTGTCCTTCCTCAAATTTCATTCACTGGGAGGAGGATCCCTTCTTCCTCCATTCTCACCTCCTTCTGTTGTTCCCATAGCCCCTCCTGCATTTCCCTTCCTCCCTTTGTTCCCCCTCTTTCCCATTCTCCCTTCTTCCCTCCCCTGTTCCTCCCTCCCTCCCTCCCTTCTTCCTTTCTCCCTTCCTTCCTCAAATTTCAGTCTTTGGAGCAGATCCCACCTTTTTCCCTCATCACACTCCCTCCTCCCACTGTTCCCTAGTCCTTCACATTTCCATCAGCAGGAGGAGGATCCCTCCTTCCTCCCTTCTCACCCCCTCCTGCTGTTCCCTTCCTCGCTTCCTCCTTTCCTTCCTTCCTT
>RJWM01018328.1:0-42800 GCA_004363535.1 Dasyprocta punctata | reverse complement strand
AAAGGTAGGAAAATAAGTAGGCCATTTCATTCACACCAGACTTTCAAGAAGAGATACAAAACAGGTGAGTGAAGCCATCTATGCCATATATATACATATGACTTAAAAACTAAAAGCTACAACCACTCCAAAGAAAAAGAATAAGAAAATAAACAGAGACAACAGATATTTGTGAATTATAGATTCTTTTTTTTTTTTTTTTCTTTTGCAGAGGGGCAGGGTGTGTCCAAAGAATCGAACTCAGGACTTCGCTCTTATCAGGCAGAGGCTGTGCTGCTGACCTATATCCCTGATCCTTAATCATTCTTATTAAAGATGGCAATTCTACTAAAACTGATCAATAAAGTCAGTGTATTCCTTTTGAAAAATCTTCGTATGTTTTTAAAAAATTTCAAAGATGATCTTAAGAAGAATGGGTAAAATGAGTGTCTAGTATCACTAAAACAACTTTGAAGAGAAAATTTGAAGGATTTACACATTTTTTATACTGAGAGTAAAATTAAGAAATCAAACTGATATTGACAGGAAGAGAGATTTATAGATCAAGTAAATATCAGCTAATCCCAGTGCAGAATCACTCTTGGCAGTGAATTTATTTACAACAAAGGCAACAAGGTATGAACATCAAAGGAAACTTAAATATGATTGCTAATTATGAAAAATAAAAACAGTTTAAACCTTTTAGCTTAAGAAAACCTAGGATTTACATTTGAAAACATCACAAATTAGCTTTTAGTTTAAAACAGGCATCACTGGTAATATCATCACTGCTTAACATCTCTTACAGACTTTGAAAACACATATTTGGAGACTGCACACCTCCTAGACCCACTCCTATGCAGTCACTTCAAAACTAGACTTTCTCCCAACTGCTAGAATGCTGGCCGCTGCCCAGCCACGTCCACCTCCACCTCCAGGATGGGCTCTTGATGAGAACTTCTACAAAATTTCTGACTGCCGAGGGGGTATAAATGTGTACACTCACAGCTTCAGTGAATGTAAATACTGGATGGTTATGCCCAGTCCAGTAATCCCTCCCTTAGTTCTTTTATAGGTGTTAATCCCAAAAACGTGCCCCCGCAGACTCATGCAAATCTCGAAGTTCATGTTCGATTCCTAGGGAACTTGATTTAAAACAAATTCTATTGTACCAGAAATCATTCAGATGTTGATTTTCATTTGTTTAGATTCACAGATCTATTACACTTTTAAACAACTGCGAGTTGAAAACAAATTTATAACCCCTTTCTACTTGACGTGCAAACTCTTTGCGGTTACACTCAATGCCTTCATTTTTCCCAGTTACTCATGTGCCTACTTAATATCACAGTTCCCTGTTTCTAGGCACACAGCCAGATTACACGTCCAGGAATCGATTTTTAGCTTTATCCTCCCCCAAGCCAAATACACTTAAATGAGTATTTAATTGAATTAATTAGAAAATTATCACTTAGTTTAAGTAACCTAATTGTTGTCAGCACTGGCAAGAATCCTGAAATTTACAAACTGAGTTAAATGTGCGCTGCCAAGTGTAAGGCAACAAAAATCCTACTTAGAATGTTAAAGTGTAAATGAACTGTTCTTAAAATAATTATAAAATTGCATGCATACACATGTAATTAGGTGGTAATAAATATGATCCTTGAACTCAAAACCAAAGATTTATGACAGGAAAATATAGCATTCATATTTTGTGCTTGTCATTTTTCAGAAAGTAGAACTTATTTCTATGAAAATTAATATTTACACATTAAAACTAGAGGTTATAAATAATGCTGTTGCATTTAATATATATTATGCATTTATTAACAAATAATTGTATAACAATATACTGTGAAAAAATATTTTCACCCATTAAAACTTCTAACGTGACAAATCTTACTCTATTATTTTCAATTTTATTTTGTTTATTTAAAATAGATATGATTAAATATTATATATAATATTAGTTAACTTTTTATCTATTACATTTTTATTAAGTGGATAATATATATATGTGCATACATATATATTCATAGCACTGGAAAAATAGTAGTGTCAGGAGAAAATTATTTTAAGATAGTTTTCTTTTTATTGTAATTAAAGTAGACATTAAAAAGAAACTTTAAAAGCATTGTTCCAACTTCTATAAAAAACCCCAAAATTTCATAAGAAAATAATGAGAGAATAATGATGGTTAATATGTGTATCATGATCTTATAAGGAGGAACAAAATGTTACTCAGAGTACAAGTCCTAAACAAAAAAGATTCTGTCTTACAAAGAAGAAACAAAAAAGTAAAAGTACAAAACTTTGTTTTCAATGAACAAAAGAAACTAGTATTGTTTTCATAGAATTTATGACTAGTAAGAATGAAACTTTAAACACACATGTAATGATATGTATCTATACCTGTATCTATATCATCTATATCTAGAATAGTACAAAGAAAAGCAGTAAAAAAGTACTTTGAGAAGAAAAAGTATATTCTTTAGATACTGTGATAAGATTCTACTAGCAGGAAATAAAAGACAATCATGAGTTTACATTAAAGATGGAATAGCATTTGCAAAGTAAAGACCAGAGTACTACTGGAGTGTTACAGAAAATGAAGTTAGAATAACTGGCTATATTGTTTAGGGTCCACTAGAGGAACAGAACTACAAAATTCTATGTCTTGCGGCTTGAAAAGTGGGAGAGCCCACAATGGCTGTCTCTGTGCTGGAAAGGCAGAGGAACCAGTAGCTACACAGTCCAAGAAACTGGAAACTACAGAATGAGAGAGACCAAGGTTGCGGTGTCAGTAGAGACTGAGGGACTGGAGGTTCCCTGGAGAAACACTAGCACGTGTCCTCATTGAAAGGCAGACAGCACTGGAGTCTGATATTCACAAGTAATAGTTTTAGCAAAAGATGCACTTATTCAAGCATAATGAAGCTTTCAAATTGGAACCAACTTTTCCTCCTTCCCCTTTCATTCCTTCCAGGCTGTCAGCCTAGTGGACTGTGCCACCCACAATCAGGGAGGGTCTTTCCCCTTCAGTTTGCTTGTCTGTATGACAGTTTTCTGTGGAAACACTCCACAGACACACCTGAAAGTGGACTTTACTACTATTCTAAGTATTTATTAATTCATCCAAACTGACAGCCAAGATTAATGGTCACATCAAAACAGAAAATTGTGGAAAAGAAATGGGAGATGTAGTCACAGGTGTGGATCATGATAGTGAGAGTGAATTACATAGATCACTGAATTCTACTGTAACACTTTGTATATGAAGAATGAACATTCATGGATACAAAGGTTGAAATAAAATACTAGCTAGGTGCCATAGTTCTGCTGAGAAATGCTAGCTTAATCCAGAGCTAAAAATAGAGAAAGCGAAATGCGTTAACATTTTTCATATATTTTGTAAGTAGAGAATACTGGACCTCTGAAAAAAAATTTAAAAATGATTCAGTAGAACACTCATAAATTGTGATCTGAAAAATGTTATATGTCTATGTAAGTTATTTATCTCGTTAATAGTTTATATCCATGACTAAAATGCAGAAGTTAACTGAGAAGGTAAGGATTTTTATTTTGTTCACTGATTAATTTCTACAGAAGAGACACTGTAAAGAACATAAATGTGTAGTAAGTGATCAATAAACAGATGGTTGAATGGGGTCATATTCGAGTTAGGATGGGAGAGTTAAATTTTACAGATGGAATTTTGAGATATAATCAGTATATTCATGCATGAGAATTGAAAAAGAAGGCTTATATTTAAGACTGAATTTAAAAGAAAGAAGAGGAAGAGAGTGAGTGAGAGAGAGAGGGAGAGAGAGAAAGCACTAAGTTAAATGTTGAATCATATTTAACCTTGAGTAGTTAAGGGAATCACCTGAGAGTATTTAAAATACACAAGTAGCAAGATGACAGGTTTTAGTCATTTATTCAGAGTTGGACAGGGAGTGCCTGTCCTTTAGTGTGTACATAAATGTGTGGCCATGTGGTTTAGTGTATGTTTATTTACCAAAATTATTTTAATGTACAGCTATCATAATGTTATGTAAAGTCAAGGGCTTATATAATTTGACATACAAAAGTAGTTTTCACTTTGACTAGAAATAAGAATCAGCTGAGAATTGTTATCTTAATGCTCAGATTAAGCCAATAAAATAAGAATTCATTATTTTTAAAATTCCAAAGTTATTGCAACCTACAGTTAATTGAGGATCCATGACAAAGAGGCTCCACTGAAGCATAGAAATAAGCAAAGATGGCGGTAAAATGTGAAAAAGGTGAGATCCCTGCCCCAGATAAAGTAGAGAATGATAACAGAGAGAAAAAAAAGTCCACAATATATGTTAAAATATCCCTGATAATTGAATTGAAAAATTAACTATAGATTTAGGACTGCAAAGGCTGCTGTTAAGCTAAGTGTTGGTGAAACAATGAAATGGATTGAGAGGCAAAGTAAAGGACAAAAAGGCAATGAGATGCTGAAATATTTTGGACACATTGTCCTATGAAGAACAAGAGGTAGTGGAAAAGGAAAAATGGATAAGAAAAGATCTTTTTTTTTAAATAGCAAACATTTTATTATATTTGTTGGCTTAGTGATTAAATAGGAACAAATTGAGGTTACATGATAAATAAGTAAAAATTTTGTGTATCACACCATGAGGGGGCATGAGGAATGTAGCCCAGTGAAATAGTAAAAGGATGGTGCTAAGGCGGGAGCAGGAAAGGGGATCACCTTTGTTAACCAAGTCAGCACCCGTGAAACCAATCAGAGGGGTTGGCAATGTTCTTAGAGGGAAATATGACAACAGTCCTCAAATTACTTTCAACTTCAGTACAATGAAAAGCGATATGATCACCCAAGCTTAAGGCCAGCCATTGTAGGTAGGTTTTTGGTAAGAAGAGAACTGGGGTAAAGTCATCTGAAAAATAGGAAAATTAATTGTTAGGGAAGCCAGAAAACTTAGTCCTCTTTAATGATGTGCACAGAGATCTGAAATAACTGGACAGCTAGACAGGATTTTATGCAACTGTGAAGAAATAGCAAGGCACCTCGAAATTTTCAATGATTGTGTTCTTGATCTTTTGTGAATGAAATTTGATGGAACAATGCAGCACATCAATGAGCAGAGCAAAATGCCTCTGGACTTTCCAGTGTACCGCGCCACATCATTTGCATATATCACTCAAAATGTCTAGTTGGTTTCCTTAACACACCTTACTCTGTATTTTCTTTGTCTTGCTTGCATCATAAATCTACTGGAGTCTCTGCTTTGTACCGCTGTAAAAATGTTTGTAACAGAATACACAGGGACACTGACAGCCTGTAGATTCCATTTTATCTCTTGGAAACAGACCTGGTTTTGAATATGAAAAGCAGGTAAGTGTGTTCTATGCAAAAATTAATGCTTGAGCAATTCTGATGTATCTCACTCATTAGCCTATCATTCACAGTGAAGATACAGTATGGAAAGAAGGAGAAAGATTAGCAATTCCCTTTCCTTTTAGTCTTTCTTTACAAATCAGTAAATTAAATGTAATAAGAGTTGGTAGAATATACAGTACAAAGAGTGAAGTAAAAACACTTATATTTATACAAGATTTCCACTGTTTTGATAAAAGTGAAGTTCATATATATATTTATATGAAGAACAAAATATGGATGAATCCATATGCAAATTAAATGCTCTTATACTTGTATTTAAAACTGGTGTAGTACAGTGTAATCATAAAGCACAAAACTCACACTAACGATTTTCTTGCTTATGACAACAATCCATGCCACTTTTTATCAAATATAAAATACTTTTAAAGTATAAAGGTCTATAATATTACCACCTGCAATGGAACATTGATTTTGGCTTTTTGAACAAGGGCTTCAACATTTTACTTTACTCTATTCCCATGAATTAGGAGGCTGATTCTGGTTATGGTTTTTAGTAGAATGTAAGTGACAGTAAATGTGGCGAGAGGGGGCAGCTGGGGAGAATTGGAATAAAAAGGTAGCCGCGTCAGTGAATGAAAGCTATGTTGGAAACTCGAAACTTAGAGTTAGCAAACTGTATATACAGTAAAAAGTAGAAAATGGATGTCTTTCATATTGGAGTGAGAATGAGAAGAGTGCTTAGCATTACCAAGAGCATATATCGTGGCCAAGGAAATGGTGAGCTGATGTAGTTTATATGACTGATGTGACACTATAGTTGCATGGAAGTAAACTGCACATCAGTCCCTATATAGCTTCTCTCGTATTTCATATTTTTTCACCTAATTCCCCCAGTGTTAAAAGCATTTCCTTCACTCCTGTAGGAGTTGCACTTCACTAACCTCACCAGTGAAGCTATAAGATACAGATTTGTGAAATTTAGCATATTTAATATTACTAGTTGCTGTCTTGCCAATTGTCAATATGGCTTCCTTAGTTTATCCCATCACCAAAAGTGCTTCTCATTCCCATATCTCTCTATACATCACCATCCTTTAAAATTTTTAAAATTCGAAATATTTTTTCTTTTAATAACTTGTGAGATCATTTATCTCTTCATTATAAACATCGCTTTTCAATTTGCTCTTCTAATTTAGAAATTTAGCTTAATTTTCCACATTAAAAAATCCTAAAATTTGCACAAAATGTCATTGTATTGTCATGATTATTTAATTTGTATTTATTGTCTCTATGGGATTTTAAAATTTATTTTATACTGCTCTGGTGGATAAATTTATAGAAGAGTTTCCTTTCTTTTCTTCATTATTTTCTTTGGGAGAAAATGCTGGTTGTTGTATTCTGTTCACATTGAAATATTCTGCTCATATTTATACATATTCAAAAATGTTGCATTAACCTACATGTAGCATGTTCAGCGTATTGAGTGTATACCTCATGGCATTAGCTAGGTTTGATAAATTGATACATTTATAGCACGAACTATTGGAATGTTTTCCAGAAAGCTAAAGGCTTAGACAATTCAGCTCATTTGTGATTATCCAAGAAGATTGTCTCTCCCAAACTATCCCAAAACATTCTTTGGAGAAAATATCTCTGTATGCATGCTGAGTCTAAATATTTCTCTCTCTGCCTGTGTCCAATATACAATAAATTTTAATTACAATAAAAATATTATTTTTCTTCACAGTTTCTGTGCTTCCATTCCAAAGAAGAAATATGCATGCTTACTGAAGGAGATACTAATTCAATAACTAAAATACAAAAACTAAGAAAGGATGAGGCAGTTACAGGTTTTGAGGTCTAAGGGAGGAAGGTGCCTAATAGAGTTTCATCTCAGCAGATGTAAGGTTATCTGGTAAGTACAGAACACCATTTGGTAAAGTGTTAATTTTGAAGAGCATAAACTGAACCCTTTTTGTAGTCTTAAAAGTAAAAATAAAGTTTCTTTGGAATTTCTTTTGACAGTTTTTTGTTTCTTTCTTCCCATCAAAGTGAAAATTTGGAAAATGAGCTATATACTACTGGGTTTACTGAGATAAGTTTATTAAGTAAAACATAAAATTTCTGTATCAAAAGCAATTCATAAAGTTTATAAATTTGCTGGTTGATACTAAATAGTAATTGCTAGTATTATTTATTTTTGTCAGGATATATCTATTCAGTTATATTTCTGTTTCACTAAATTTTAATGGTTAAAATCTACACTTGGGTATTGAGGCTTGATCTCAGCCTTCAGGATCAGGCAAACCATGCATTTCTATAGCAGAAGAGACTGGGAAGCTGGAGATACATCTTCCCTGGCCTCAGCTGTTAAACTTTCCAGATAATATTGACATTAATCCTATCAAACTTCTGGTAAAGAATTGATACAAAGTGATAAATGCATTCTTTGGAAATAAAGCAACTTATAAGAAAAATGGAGAAAAAAAATCAAATTTGAAAAAATTATAATGTTGTATTTTAATCTATAATTTTGATTTGACTTGAATTAAGACATGTATTCATATACTGTCTTGCTGCAAATACAATGACAAAGAAATAATGTTGTGCTCTACATGTCATTCTAAAAGCTATCTCGTTTAGTAGTCTTACTTGGGGAATAGTCATTTTACAGGTTTAATAGTATGTGAGAGTGTTTCATCAACTCTGAGTACAAATTTGAATGTTTATCTCTGTAGTATATAACTCTTCTGAATGTGAATGTTCTATTAATAACTTTGTCTCTATAATATCTATAAATTTTATGTGTAAAATAATGGAATAATGGTATCTAAAACAAAAGAAAGTGTACTTACTATTCTGTGTCATGATATGAAAATGCTGTTTCCCACCTCTCCAAAATATTGACATTATGACTCAATAATTTTGGCATCTGTAGTTTCCTCATTCCCTGAAATCTATGAAAGGCAAAATTTTAAAAACATATAAGTCTAATTATCGGAGATTAGATTATAAATGATTTTACTTTGTATAATATTAGAACAACAATAAGACCAATACATGATGTTTCAAGGACATAATTTTTTTCTTAATGTGTCATAAAGATGAATTCATCACTTTAGTATAACAGCCTTGTAAATTTGAAACCAATGTAATAACCATTGTCACTATATTACTGTTAATTGAGTTGAATATTTAATACCAAATCTTATATAGAGATTTTCATTAGAGCAGAAAACTTCATGTAAAACATACCCGTGTATGATCAGCAATAGTAAAGAATTAAATTCATGAGTAGCATAAAAAATTTTGATCAATGAAAGATCATATATATGATAGTCACCCCATAAGTTTATAATGGATTTATAAATTTCCTATTGCTAATGACACCACAGCCATTGTGATATCATAGTACAGTGCACTACTCAAGAAATTTGGTGATGCTGCCATACACACAGCTACTGTAACACCAGTTATATAAAAATCTACATAGTACAAGTATAGTACAAATAATTGACAAGGATAATGAGCAGCTATGTTAATGGTTAACAAACTTTCTATACAATGGTTTTTACCATCTCTTTAATATTTATTTCCACATGTACAGTTCCTCAGAAAGTGTTCAGAAAGAGGACTTCGTTGCCAGAGGAATGAGCACTCCATGTGAGTTTCAGGCCCTGAGGACTTTCCAGTGGTGTAAGGTGAGGAAGTAGAAGACAATGATACATACGATCCTCACCCTATGTAGACAAAAGCTCATGTGTATTAGTTTTAACAAACAAACAAAAGGTAAAAATGAAAACAAATTGAAAGAGGCAAAGGAGTCCAGAGTCAGGATGTAAAGAAAACTATTTTTTTGTACAATGTGTCTTTCAAGCTATATGTTACTACAAGTCACAATTTTTTTTAAAAAAGTTAAACTTTTAAAGTAAAGATGTTACAGAAAGATAAAATTATCAGTATCAAAGAAAGACTTGTTTTTATAAATTTAGTGCAGCCTGAGTGTTCCATTTACATAAAGTTTACACTAGTAAATGGTACCATCTTAGGACTGTACACTCTCCCCTCACCCGCTGATACCCTCAGAGTAACTACCAGGCTTGGGAACTCTGTTCATGGCAAGAGATCCTTACAAGTGTATCAGTTTTACCTTTTACATTGTATTATACTGCAACTTATTCTATGTTTATATGTGTCCAGATGCATAAAGTTTAACCATTGTGTGTCAACATCCATGCTATTCATGAAATTATATTTATTTTTTGGTCGTACTGGGGATCAAACTCATGACCTCACACTTGCCAGGCAGACACTTACACCACTAAACTAAATCCCTGGCCCTGTTCACACTATTCAATAGAGCATCATGCTAAAGAGTTGCTAACCCAGGGGCAGTGGCCGATGCAATAGAGACTATGTAGAAAGCTATGGCATGAAGATCTGTGAAAAACACACGCTTTGGTTGTCATGCAACCACAAAACAAATACTGAGGTAACCCTGGAACATATCACCACCATTAAGCAATGCTAGACTCTATATGCTAACCTTTTTTCAACTCTCAGAGATTAAATGAGATATCTCAAAACATGATTCAGACGTTGCTTTCCTATTGTCTCTACTCAGGTATCAGAGATGGAATGCAAGACAGAAGCAGTTAATATCTCTGATTGTGATGAGCTACATTAGTATTTTAGGAAAAAATTCTGTTTACATTAATATATTTATTCCTGCTACTTAAATTTCAGTTTGTAGAAATAACAGTACGGTATTCTCTTTATGGCTACTGCTTTTTTGAAAACAAATATTTTTCTAATAGTCAGGGAATACTTTTCCTGATGCCACTAGGAACTTATGAATAACAATAATGTTTTTTCTTGAGAACACATTTCCTGTTTCCTGGTTTTCTACTTCACATAGTGAAAACTTCACTCTCACACAGAGAAGAGTCTGCTATTTGAAAGAACGAAAATGCTAAACAAAGTGGAGTCATTGATCTGTTCAATTCTTTGATTAATATCAGTTGCAGCTACAGAGAGTATACAGAGAGTATATCTTTATAAAAAAACTTCAGTAACTTGATCAGATGATTTTCATACTTGAATTGTGCTAGAGAGGAATGTTCTGTTATTTATACTCTCAAAAACTGTGAAAGGGTAGGAAGAACCTTGATTACATAGCAGTTTTTCCATTATGAGCCATAGTAATTTATACGGTTAATGATTTATTATAAAATTCAGTGAGTCTGACATGGTGCTAAAACTTTAGACAGAATATTGTCAGCTAAGCATCATTGTCTGTTGACACATTTGAAGCCTAGAAAACTTAAATAACATGTTCAGAAAGTATGGCAAGAAGATGGCAATAAATGCATAATAGTAGTGAATTCGAGTCTTCTAAATCCAAGTACTATGATGTCTTCCATATCCAATGCCAGTCCTAGATAGAATCAAAATATGCAGTGTCTTCTTTTCACTTGTTGAGGAGACAAAACACCTGACACCTAAGATTAGGGAAGGAAAGGTTTATTTAGTGTACAGTTTTTGGAGGTTTTAGTCCATAATCAGCTGGCTTCAAGGCATGGCAGCATGGCACTGGGGCAACACTTCAAGGCAGTAGCCGAGCAAAAGCATTAGAGTAAAAGGGGCAAGAGCAAGCCTCTTTTTCTCCCTTACATTGTACACGGGACCACCCTACCTGCTACTCGAAGGTGGATGTAGCATTCATAAATCTCCTTGCCTTCCTTTGCACGGGATGAGGATGTTTACAAAGTAAGAACCCTGGCTCCCTGCTGAGTCTCTCAGTTAAACTTCTGACTTTCTCAAATTGACGCAATGAACAGGTACCTCCTTGTGCTGTACACCCCAGGATGTAGAGCTACTGAGTTAGTTAATTAACCTTCTTGACTTCTCAAATTGACACAATATATAAACCATAACATGCAGCAATTAATTTATGGTAATATTTGATACTGTGACAGACTGATTAGTATTGCTAGCAATCAAAATGATTTTCATTACACTCAGTAAGAACAAGTTAAAAGATAAAATTACAAGAATGAATGAGTGGAAACTCATAGACAGGATATAAATGAACAAATTTCTCTCTCTATTTTCATATATTATATAATATAGAATATGTAAATATAGATACAGGACCTGGTGGAAAAAACCTGAAACTTCAGAATACTGGGGTCTTAGAGAGGAGCACTGAAAGTCCAAACCCAGTGTAGGCAATTTAGGATCTTATCAAAATTCTTATCTTAAATTAAAAAGACACAAAAACACCTGTGGTATACCATAGCTCTGTAAAAGCTTTGCTTTCTTTCCCAGTATGATGCATAAATAAATAAATGGTTAATAAGTAAATAAAAGACTGCATTCAGCAAATTAGTCTGAGATAAACCAATCTCAAGCAGTGTAACACAGAGATTATTAAAAGACATTTAGAAAAGAGAGAACAACTGTTATTTATGAATGTATATAAATTCTTGTCTTCTAATTTCTCCATGTAATTATTTATGGCTTACTACTTGGGTTTATCTTATCATAACCCTGAGGGGAACATTCTATTAGCTGTCAAAAAAATAAATAAATAAAAACAACATAGCATCAAAGATGATTGCTACTTGTGTTATGAAAAGAACAATCTCAATAGCAAATTCTTCCATAGAAGCTATTACTTTATTGCAACATGATGTCCCACTTTTAAGAGATAGAATATTTATCCTGTCTATGATACTGTTTGTTAGGACATAGAAAATTGTCACCTTTATATTACTTTATTGGAACATATTAATTATATAGAATAATAGATTGCAAATAATGCATTTGACATATTTTTATAATATTCGCCCTCTGTAGTGTTTAGTGTTTCACTGACTTTGCAGGCCTAAAGCCAGTAATCTGCTCATCTATTCAGAAGATATCAATATACAATGTATCATATATGAGGGATCTCCTTCTGAAGGTGGTGGCCATTGTTAATTCCCTATTACTTTGTTTTGAAATCCTGTATCATTCTCATTGTTTTGTTTGCTTGGGTTTTATTCTGTTTTATCTTGTTTGATTTTGTTGTATCTGATGGCATGGGCAGTTATTTCGACAATAACAAGATGTATTATGGTAGCCATTTTGGATTTACTATTATCCTGTTTTGAAGTGCTGCATTGCACACATTATTTTGTTTTTACTGGTTCTATTCTGTTTCTGTTTTGCTTGATTTTACTACGTCTGAAGGCATGGACAGCTATTTTGAAGACAGCACGAGGCATTGAGGTAACCATTGTTGATTTCCAATTTCCTATTTTGAAATTCTGTGTCACTTATACTGTCTTGTTTTGATTGACTTTATTCTGTGTTATTTTGCTTGGTTTTAATCTCTCTAAAATACAGTTTAAAAAGATTTATTCTCTCATGTGTTCATATTTGTCTATTTGCTCTTCTTTGCCTAGCATTCCTTAACTATCTCTTATAATGCTACTTATGTGGTCATAAATTTTTCTATTTATGCTTACCTGGGTGCCTCTCTTTTGAATTTTCAATATTTTTATGTATCTTTGACAGTTTATTTTTAATGTAATGTGGACAGGTTCTTTTCAGGTCATGTCTGTTTGGTGTTACAAATATCTTGTATGGTATACCTAAATTTCTGTATCCTTCCCAGAATTTGAGAAATTGTTATCATTTTTAGATTTGCCATGTCTTTAATTTCACCTCAGTTTCTTCATCTAAAACAGTATTTTCAGGTTGTTGCCTTAATTTTCCATAAGTCTCACATGTTCATAATTTCACATTTTATGTAATACTTTCTGGATATGATACTTACTGACCTTGCTGTGAAAAACTATACTCTCTAATTTTTGAAACAATTTATTGATCATGTCTTTCATTTTGTTATTGAACTGCTTTCACTGCTAATATTTCTACTTCATTCTTTCTCAGTTTAACTATTTATATGAATTGTTCTTTCATATTCTGCATTGCCATTCTTCATTCATTTAATTGTGCATTTGTATCTTCTGTGAAGTCATTGACTGATCATTTGTAAATCAGTCTTTTGAATTGTGTACTATATTTTATTCAGGTTTTTAATATTTTAATTCAATTCCTAAGAACTTACAAGATTTTGAGTTATGTTTCCTTGTTTTTCATATTTCTTGTATTTTTATGTTGGAATTTATGCATCTGTAGGGGTGGGTATCTCTGTTACATTTATATGTTGGACTTATAAGTGAAAGACTTCTCTCGATGGGCTCAATCCCATTTCGTCTGAATAGGAAAAAAAAAATCTCTAGAAAACACACACACACACACACACACACACCTAACTACTCAATGAAAAACAATTTAAACCAAAAAGTACACCACCAATAACAATAGAAAAGGGGCAAAATTACTAAGTTAATATAAAAAGCTAAGAAGAAAAGCAAAAAACACTAGTAAGAAAAGTAACTGCAATAAAATCACTTCAAACTGGCAGTGAGGAAAGGGAGAAAATTAAGAAGCAGAAAAATTTAAATGTCGGAAGAATATAAAGTAGATCCCAGGTACATGTATCTCCATACTAGCCTCAGAGACTTTCTGTTCTATTTAATTCTCAATATTTAACACACACGCACGCGCGCGCACACACACACACACAGAGCAACAGGGGGAAAATGAGGCAATGAATGACTCTACCAAAGCATGCTTAAAGGGTATCAAAGGAGAGAAAAGAAAGATCCTGATAGCTGAATTACTGAAAATCATCATCATCAAAAAGAAAGAAAGAAAGAAAGAAAGAAAGAAAGAAAGAAAGAAAGAAAGAAAGAAAGAAACTTAGCAAGCTCAAAAATGATATAACCAAAGAGTGGACTTAATAAACAAATTGATCAATGAGTTAAAAGAAGACTCAAATAAAAACTAGAGGTGCTATAAAAACAATTCAAAACATGAATGGTAAATTTAACACTGTCCTTGAAAAAGTGTCAAAGGCAAAACCCACGATAAAGAATTCTATTAAATATATGAGCAGCAGAAAAGATCAATGTGAATGAAAGATTCTAGATCTAGAAAATAAGCTGGATGAACAAAACCTTATATTTTAAAATACCTTGTAGACAAAATAGAGCACAAGATGTGCTATGAGCTCATATAAACTGGATTAACTGAAGACTAATTACATTTTTTAAAAAAGGTAGGGGACAACATGCTTGGAATATAAAACAAAATCTATTTCCAGAAAATGTTTTACATATGGAGAAAGAATTCAACATGCAATTTAGTGAGGGATATAGAAGCCCAAATACTCATGACCACAGAAAGATTTCTTCAGGACGCTTCATAGTCAAAATCCCAGAAGTTTACTACAAGGACAGAATCTTAAAAGTTGTTTTAAAAAATCAACAATTTACTTATATCGGCATACCCATTGTAATTATAGCATACTTTTCAAGACAAAACTTAAAGGCCAGAAGTGCTTGAAGTGAAGTTTTGTAAGCCTTAAAACAAAACAACTTTCAATCCAGAATGTATCCTTCAAAATTTCTTTCAAAATTAATGGAGAAATAAAGATATTCCAGGACAAAGAACAATTTAAGAAATTCATGCACACCACACCACCACCCAAAATTTACTGAAAGATATCTGAGAGACAATGAAGCCAACATTTCCAAAATCTCTGATGGATGTCTACATAAAACAGAAGGATCAGTCAAATAAAAGAGAAAAATAAAGAACTCATGCAAAAAAAATATACTTCAGTGGCAATAATAGATTAATATTTTTCAGTAATAAGTTTCAGTACAAATGGTCTCAAGTCACCAATCAAAAGACACAGGTTGGCAGATTGCATCATAAAACTAAACCAAGTGATGTGTTGCATACAAGGGACATATCTAACTCTAAAAGAAATTCATAGACTAAAAATCAAAGGGTACTAAACAATATTCCACACAACAGGGCACTGAAAGCAAGCAGGGGTAGCTCTCTTATCTTCAGACAAAGTGAATATCAAACTGAAACTCATCAAAAGAGGCAAAGAAAGTCACTACCTATTATGTTAGAGAATAAATCACAGAAAAAAATAGCAGTTATAAATATGTATGCATCAAATACTGCTCCACTCAACTTTATTAAATAAACACTAGTGGATATAAAGGATCAAATGAGCATCAACAAAATCATAGTATTGTGCCTCTGTATCCTACTTTCACAAATAGGTAAGTAAACTAAACAAAAAATAAACAATGAAATATCTGAATGAAACCATACTTTGAAGCACTTGAATTTTACAGATATGTAAAGACTGTTATCTTTCTACAACAGAATACACATTCTTCTCAGTACTATATGGAGCTTTCTCAGAAACCACACACTGGTCCACAACTTGGTTAAATAAATACAAAAGATTCATGATGTTCCAATGTATAGTATCAGACCATAGTACACAAAAACTAGAAATTAATGCCAAAAAAAGCAGAGAAATTTTGCAAGCACCTGGATACTAAACAACATCCTTAAATAGTCAAAGGATTAGAGAAGAAATCAATGAGAAATTAAAGTGTTAAGTGGGATGTTTATTACCATGAATGCTTGCATTGGAAAAACAAAACATCCCCAAATAAGTAGCTTAATGATGAACTTCATGGTCTTTGAAAAACGAAAACAATCTTCATTCAAAAGTTAGTATAAGGAAGGCAACTAAACAGGCACTGAAAATAGTAATGTAATTCATACTTTAAAAAAATCATGAATAAAAGAGCTTGGTTTTTGAAAGCATAAATAAATTAGAAAACACTTTACCCAAATATACCAAAAAAAAGAAAGAAAGGCCTTATTTCAATGCAATTAAAGATGAAAAAGTTGAAATCAAAATTAGCACCATCAAAATCCAGAAGATTATTAGTAACTACTCTGAAAAATTATATTTCAACAAATTCATAAAGCTAATAGAAATCAAAAGACTTCGAGACATGTATGAATCATCAAAATGCAACTAAGAAGGTATAATATCCTTGAATAGTTTAATGACAGGCAATGAAATTGAAGGCATAATAAAAATCTACCAAGTAATAAAAACCCAGGACCTGAAGGATTCACAGTTAAATTCTACAAGAACTTCAGCGAGGACATAATGCCAGTATTTCTCAGTCTTTAATGAAATTGAGAAGGAGTATTACTTCTAAATTTATTCCTGAAAGTTAGCAATACTTTGATTCTAAAACCAGCCAAGGACCCCAAAAAATAGAAAGCTACAGTCCAAACTTCTTAATAAATATAGATGCAAAAATTTTTAAAGCAAAATGCAGCAAATCAGAAAGATCATACATCTTGACCAAACAGGCTTTACCCAAGGAGGTGAGAATGGTTCAACATAAATAATAAATGCAGTGAACAGAAGCAAGGAAGAAACTGCATGATCATTTCAATACAGACCTAAGAAGTTTTAACAAAATCCAAATTCATTCATGATAAAAAAAAAAGCTCTAAAGAAAATAGACATAGAACATCCTTATCTTGAGAAATGACATTCATGATAAACCTACTGCCAGCATCATGTCAAATAGAGAGAAGCTCAAATCTTTCCCTCTAAGGTCAGTAACAAGATTAGGATGTATAGTAGCACCACTCTTGTGCAATACAGTATGGCAAATACATTCAAAGGCAGTCAGCCAACGGAAAGAAAATTATCCTATAGGCAATGAAGAATTAAAACTGTTATTGTTCACAGATTACACAATTTTTAATAGAGAACACTATATATGCCACTAAAAGATTCCTATAACTAATACCCGATTTTAGAAATGTAACAGGACAATACCATCATGAGAAATTGAATATTTACTAATGAACGCAAGCCAGGAAATGCAAAACTTCTACAATGAAAACCACAATACCCTGAAAGAATGAAGAGAACAATAGAAAATGGGAAGATATCACCTATTCTTATAAAGACAAACAAATATAATGAAAATGATCCTACTACCCAAAGTAATATATGTATATATTTAATGCAATTTCCAATGAAAACATCAAAAATATTCCTCACAGGACTAGAGAAAACAATCTCAGAATATATATGGAACCGGAAAAGATTTTGAATAGCAAAAGCAATCCTAGTCAACAAGAGGGAAGCAAAACACAATACAGCACAATCCCAGATTTCAAGTTGTATTACATAGCTATAGTAATACAAACATCATGGTACTGTCATGACAACAGATGTGTGGATCAAAGGAAGAGAATAGAGGACGCCAGAACAACTCCAAGCACAACATTGGTAATGGGAAAACATGCTACACACATGCATGTGACTGAGTCTTTCTAGACCTGTGTCTATTACGATTTATCAAAATAAAATAAAAATGAATCCAAGACCTAAACATTAAAACAGAAAAAAAAAATCGGTTGGCAGTTAAACAAATAAAACTCCTGAAGACAAAGGCACAAGTAATGACCTTCTAAGCAGAATGATAACTTTACAAATATAACATCAAGAATCAACAAATAGGTGTGGCCTCAAATTAAAAAGTTACACAGCAAAGGAAACAAGAATTAGATTGAAGAGACAATCTACAAAATGGGGAGTAGGTTTTTCGAGTTATTGCTCTGACAGAAAACCATATCTAAAATACTTAAATAATTCTGAAAAATTCAAACCCCCTAAAATAAAATATCTAATAAAAAATGTGTAACTGAAATGAATAGACACTTCTTAGAATTACAAATGGCCAATAAATACATGGAAAAATGTTCAGCATCACCGTCCATGAGAGACATACAATTTGGAACACTGAGATTCCATCTTACTTCAGAAAGAGTGGCAAACTTCAGTATTCAAATACTAACGCACACTGATGAGGCTGTAGGGGAAAAGGGTCCCTTGTACATTGACTGTGGGGAAATAAACTGCTATAACTATGGGGATCAGTATGGAGATTTCTCAAAAACCTAAAATTAAAAATTCCGTTTGACCCAGCGTTCTCTGTACCTGCAGAAAATAAATCAATTGGAACCCAAATAATGGTGTGGCAAACTCATAGGATTTAGAACCCGTATTAGTGATTTGAGTAGATACAGAATTCATGGACCGTTGTTACTTGGAAATGTTCCCACGAAATAATATGGGTTTAAATAAATCCTCATGATTGACAATTCATTGGACATCTGGCTGAGATGGAGAATCAGAAAGTTATAGAGAATATAATAAAAATAAGTTCAAAATCTAATGAGACACAGGGATGAGAGTAATCAAATTTTTATGAAAGAATCATAAAAAATATTACAGAGAAGCTGATGTTAAGAGTCTTAAGAATGCAATTCTCCAGATAGACAAGAGAGATAAATAGTTATTGAGCAATTCATCTAGTGTTTGGCAAAGTTTAGCATAAAGTCATAGAGATGTACATGCAAATCCTTTCATGTATTCTTAATTGTTAATAATTTATTGATAAATATTAATGAATTAATTATAAAATGATATATATATTTTTTGTTTCTAATATTCCAGATGCGAATTGTGTTTTATTTGAGTCAACTTATTTAATAATTTACAGAAATGTAAACTACTATCTAGCATTTGAAATGGCATTTTAAAAATTAGATGCATTTGTTATATTGCTCTTGGCACTATTTCACATTTAATAAGAATTTTTGAGAAAAAGCATGGCATATTTGAAAATAATAGCTTTTTAAATCTTGTTTAATTTCATCTGTATCAACACAACCAAAATCTCATTTTAGCTTTATCTATTTATCACTTTGAGTTTGTTACCTTCACCTCTGCCTTACATTACTTAGTTCTGAGAAGAATGAATTATATTTATTCTGAGAAACATCATTATTTTTATTAACAAACTAACATTGACTAATCTGTTGATTTTATTGACAATAGCTAACACATCATTTGGTTCATTTTTCTTAAAGACTATAGTGTGTAACATAATATAATAAGACTTTATTTTTAAAGTATATTAATTTAAAGGGAAAAAAACTTTCCTTTGTAGACAATATTCTTACTTTTCAATATACTTCTGATTTTGGTTAATTTATTTCTATCCCTTTGGAGCACTAATTTTCTTTTTTATTTTCCCTGCAAGGGAATCAAGTCTAGAAATTCCCCCTTTTGCAAGTTCATGAAAACAAAAATAAATCTACTCCTAATGATGTTAAATTTCAGTAGTGCTCATAAACAATTCAGAAAAATGTTACCAGTTATGAGAAGTTTTACGGAAATAAACACATTTTATTTCCAATAAACATATGTATACAAACAGCAAGAAATAAATAGAAGTGAATAAACCAATCCCCAAACTCCTTCTGAAACACTGATATCTATTCGATAAATGATTTTCGTTTTGTTTATTCTTGGTTTGTTTTCCTCATCCTGTGAATCAAATTCAGGCCTTGCACAGGTTAGCCAAACACTTTACCAATGAGTTATGCCTCCAGCTCATGAAATACTTTGCTATATATTTTAGATGAATTATATTACTCTTACATGGCATAATCTTTGAAGCAGCACTGTCATTATTCAGTAGTTTTTAATTGTTCAGTTATTTTTAATTGTTTAAGATGAAGTACTCTTTTTAACAATACCACTGGAATGATGTTATATGCTATCCATTGTTTCATGCCAGGAGACTCACAATGCAGTTTTATCTTACTAATGATAATGCAAAATTTGTTTACTTGATTGAAGTATCTCCTCAAGCTTTTTGTTGTAAAGGTGCTTTTTGGTATTTTGTTATGCATACTTAATTAAAATGCTGATTACTTGAGAATTTACATCTATGATTTTCTGACGTTATTATTCTTTCTACATTTAGTGGCCAATCTTATGGGTACCTTAATATGAATGGAGCATGATACAGGCAATCACCCCTCTAATTCAGGTAGCTCTCTCCACAATTTTTGCCACATTGTAACTCATTGGAGAGGTCGTTGGAATAGAGATGATTGTTCCACTTGCCATTCACAACATAAGGCCTTAGCACAATGCCCAACCCTCAGTACCAACAGCCATTAGTCATGGCTAATGAGATACTATCACCTACACTGCAGTTGTTTTGTTTTGTGGTACGCTGGGAAACTGTGCAGGGGAAAGTGATGAGGGTTATTCAGGGAATATGATGGTGACTAGGGCTCAAAATGACTGTAGTCAGATCAAGCTGATTCTCTACAATGCAATATAAGGGTTCAGTGGTACTGAAGTATCAGAACTTCCAAATGCTTTCCAAAGACAAAGATAAGACATATGAATTCATACTACTCCTTTCAACTCAAATAAAAGGCGATCGCAATTTTCCTTGTCTTCTCTGCTGCTGTTACAGTGATACTTTTTTCTCAGAGTAAGAACATTCACTCCCCAAACCATCAATATATTTATTTACACACACTATTTGACAACACACACAAAATAATTTTAAAATCATTATAACAATACCATGACAAATTACAGTGATTAATATTTATAGTAGGCTATGTTTTACTTTTTCTTAGGATAGATTCATACAGACCATTAGCTTTGAATTTTACTTAAATTATTTTTTGAGTGTGTAGACATTACCAATTTGACATAAAGACAAACTATTTTGATAAATCTAAAGTTAGAGTTTATTTTTATTTTAGTATTTCATTTAATTTTTGGCATATGTAAATTTTTATGAAAAGACAGAACTACCTAAAATGAAAAACCACATAAAATCCACAGATATCTCCGAGTCTGTTATTCCCATTAATCGTTATGACAAAGTATTTTGACTTGTTGATGATTTATTTTTTTCTGTATTTATTCTCCAAAAGAAGTAAATACATTCTATTTTCTTCATTTTATTTAATGAGAACTTTATGTTGCGCATCATTTATACATTTTAACAATTTTTATTTTTATTGTTACACGCATACAATGCATGATTAATTATGAGAAATCAGCACATTTACAAAGCACATCTTTTTTGTTTGTTTGTTTTCATCTACTTCCCCACCTCTCCCTCGCCTTTTCCTCAATATTTTGATCATTTTTCCAAAATATCTATCTTCCTGTTTCCTATTATATTTTATTTTGCTCTTTAATTTATTCATATTTTGTAATGATGCATATTTAAGTTCATCTTGTGATTTTTTATAATCTTCTTTAATATCACAACTTACGTGTGATAACTCTCATTCTTTATAGCTTCATACTTTTAGTAGTATAGATCAAAGTTTCTCTGTATAGACAGGAAGACTGCTGTCAATATACTATTGTTACGAATGATGTGTTTGTGAATGGCTTTGCATTAAAACATGTGTGGGTTCGTATATCTCCAGACTGAATTTAAGGAAGAAAGGGTACATGCATATTTATTTTCTTGATATGCTAAATTCCACTTTCCATTAAGTGGCTTTTTGCATATCAATTAATTGTAGATGAATTCACCTTTCATGTGATAATTTCAGTACTGACTGCACTGTAAGGAAAGAAAATTCAGATTTATTCATAATCAAGTGAAAAAGAACAAAGGTCAGAGTACATAATTCACTAAAGAGGATAATATTGTATATAATAACCAACCATAAGAACATCTGTTGAACTTCACTAATCATTAGAACTAAAAATACTAAAACATAATTTCGGACATACTACAATGTTGAAAATGTATGTAAATATTAAACATAACAATAAAGAGCAATGAGAATTTTGATAAAATGACACAGTTACTTTGGAAAAAAGTTTTTGGTTCCTTATAAATACATAATCTGGTATACTACCCTTAAATGCTATACCTATATAATTAGGTATGTAATTACATCTGTTTAATCCCATAGCTATTAATCGAAAAATAGCTTGCAAAATATGCACACAAATGCTTATAACTACTTTATTCACAGTCATAAAAGTAAGATAAAGCTCAAAAACTGATCTTTAGTCAACGAAAAATAAACTGATTACAACTTGTATGGAGAAGAGAACATATTGACTATAAAGGACCAGCAAAAGTAAGTCACAGAACTGGTGAAATCATGACAGTAGCCACACGACTCAAAGTATTCATCACAAACAATAGAAGAATATACATAAATAGTAGAAATACAGAAAATTTTGGATTTTACTCTAGGTGAATTACTAAACATGCCAATCACAGTGTGGAACAGAAGAAACACAGATTTGCTGCAGGGGAATTTAGTTGTATTTCAAATTAATAACTTATTGACAAGGAAGAGGAAATAAAACAAGATCTCACTCAATTTTGCAAACCATACCTAGGGATTTTCATCCCAGACTCCTCCCTTCTCTCTCTGGCTTCTGGTTGCCAGTGATTGAGCTTCTTTCCTCAGGCCCTGCCCTCTGCCCCCTTCTTTCAGTCTCTTTTGCTGACCAAGGACTGTAGCTAGGAGCCAAGATAAACCACTTCTCCTTTATGTTGGGGGTGTTGGGTACTGAATCTCTGTGACAAGAAACTGAGGCAGCCGAAAAGGGCGTCAGCTGAGTGGTTTCCTTCCCAAGAACATAGTTCAGTTTGGCAACAGAAATGTATCGCACAAACCCAATCGAGGTCATTTTGTAAAATACTTTACCAATGTTCCTCAAAGTGTCAAAGTCCCAAAAAACAAAGTTAGACGTAGGAACTGTCGCAGATTGGAGGAGACTAAATTCAGTGATGGATCCTAGAGTAATGAGATAGGGAAAATGTCATTAGTATGAAATCTTTGGAAATTCAAATCTTATGCTTTGTTAAAAATATCAAACTAAGACTCATTTCTGAACTTTGATGCATATGCTATAATGACATAAAATGTTGTCCTAAGGGCCTGGAGTTTGGCTCAGTGCCTTAAGCGCCTGCCCTGGCAGGCGCGAGGTTGTGAGTTCAATCCCCGGTGCCGCAAAAAAAAAAAAAAAAAAAAAAAAAATGTTGTCCTACAAGAAAGTATATAAAATGGAAATTATCATTTTTATTTTGAACAAATTTATCGAGCTATACTTCCAATGACATATAATTCATCAGCTCAAAATATTAATTCAGTGTATTTCTGTTTATCGTGAAACCCTCATCAAAATAGCATTTCAGATCTTCTCATGTCTGCTAGCAATAATCCTGTACTATTAATCAATCCTTATCACTTCCTACCAATATTTTCTACTCCTACTACTTGTATACCCGTACCACTTACCAATGCTGTGACTCTAATAATCTAATGATTTTGGATCCTTTATATATTCGAACTAGAATGATAGAATGAGTGGTCTGGTAACTTCTTTCATTTAGCATATTCTTTTCAAAGGTCATTATAGTTTATTATTTAGCCACTTTTAAGTGTGAAGTTGTGTCTCCCTGGAATTTTGCTTGCATATTTTTTATAGCTAATGAGTCTAGGTATATTTATAGGTGGTTCTTGTCCATTTGATTATCTTATTTGGACAAATGTTTATTCATATGTTTTGTTTTAATTTTTAATAAAAAATTTTTACAGATTTGATGTCCAAGAGTATTTTATGCATTTTGAATTTGAGATTCAAAGATATATAACTTCCATTCTGTAGAATTTTCTTTCATTTTTGTAATTTTATTGTCTAACATGCAAAATTTCTATAGCTTCTCTTATTTCAATGAAGACAGTTTCTTAATTTTTATTTGTTTCTCCTACTTGAGTTCCTACTACTTTCCTACTCTCCTTCCTTACTCTCCCATTGAGTTCTTCTATCTAACTATAGGTAACAAAAATTGCCCTTTAATATTTTCCCTCAGAATGCTGTATTTTTATTGCTTATTATAATCTATTTTGATCTATTTTGAGTTAATTTCAATGTGCTGTATGAAGTAAAAATCCAACTCTATTTCTTTTCATGTGAACATCCAATTTCTCATCACCATTTTTAAAAAGATTATTCTTTCCCCTTATTTAATTCTCTTGATATGTTTATGAAAAATCAATCAACAATGTGTATTGGTTTCTTTGTCATCCCTCAGGCAATGCTTGATACCCACAAGTTAAAAGAGGAGAGCTTTAATTACATTTATGATTTGGGGGGAATTTAGTTGATGATCATCTGTTTCCAGGGTAGAAAAGACTTGGTGGGGAGACATGATGGAGGGAAGCTGCTCTCCCCATAGCAGGCAGAGCACAGAGGGAAAAGAAAAGCTGTGGAGAGAAAAATACCCTCCAAAGGCAGGCAGTCAGCAGCACATCTCTTCCCTGGCCCACATCCTATCGGCATATTTATTAATGAATTTATCAATGATCAAATCACTGATAAGTGTAGAACTGTCATAATCTAAACATCTTTCAGAATCCCCACTTTTGAATACATGAAACCTCCCAGGTACATTTTAGATCCAAACCATGATGACTTAATCCTAGACTTTGAATTGTATGTGAATCTTCTGCATATCTATTCTTATGCTAGTATCATACTGTCTCAATTACTTAGCTTTGTACAAAAATCTGAAATGAGGAAATATGTTTTCCCTAATTTTATACTTTCTTTTCAAGATTCTATATCTATTCTTTGTCTCATGAATTTCTATATAAATTGTAGCACTTACTTATCAATTTCTATCACTTGGGATGTTGATAGAAATAGTGGTTGAATGTGTAATCAATTTGAAAACTATTGCCATTTAAAAAAGATGAAGTTGGAATTATGCTGTCATTTAGTGTGAGACAGAAGGAAGGAAGAAAGAGGCAGAAGAAGGTGTGGTGGGTGCTGACCAGAGAATTTGGGCAGTTGTGTGGTGTCATCCTCCATGGACATCCAGGGGTGTTATGCTTGATGTATGCTTCAGCAGAGGCCATGAAGAGATAGAAAAACAAGGTTGATCATTACTGAAAAGGCTGACAAATGTTAGTGTGAACTGATTGTCCCAGCTCCTGATATCACTGCTACTCAGGCTGAGGCTGCAGTTTGATCAAAAGGCAAGCAGGTGATCTCTGTGCCTATTCAACAGGTGCCTACTGAGGACTGGAGCACCTCAGCTGCCACTAAGAAATGGACTGCAGCCCCCACCGCATAGACCATTGAAGAAGTAGGAAAAACCTAGCTGAGGACCTTAAACTGTTTCTCTTCAGGCTTGTAAGTAAAATGGAAAGTAAAGTTTACATAAAGTAAACACTAATTTTTATAAAAAGAGTAAACACTAATTTTTAAAAAGCATGAAGGAAGCAAGCAAGCGAGGAAGACATCAAGAAGTCAGTGTGATAATATTTGTAGCCAAGTAGGTACTTAGGCAATGTGTACTACTAGCTATTGAGGGAATATTCTATAATGTAAATGATCTGTTCAATAGGAATTCCATATTTTATATACTTATTTGCATTTTAAAAATTTTATATCCTAAAATCAACAAAAACATAACTAAAATACATAGCAAGGGAAGAGATAGTTTTAGAAGTCTTAACATAGAAAAAATATTTTTTAACTTCAGTCTCAAAACTATGTATATAGCAGTCTGGAATAACAATATTAAGTAAGTAAATCTGACATTGAATAATCCTAGACCTCAAAAATACTGATAATTCTCCTCAAGAGTGTATGTTCTATTTATAACAACTACATATTGGCCATAAAATAAGTTTAAGAAAACTTAAAACTTGAACACATTTGAGATAAAGCTGAAGTCATTTAAATGCAGTTTAAAATTTCACAAATATTTGAATAAACAATATTTTTGTAAATAATCTGAGAAAAAAACCCTATCAATTAGAAAAATTACATTCAAATGAATAAAGTTTTAACTGTTATCTAAAATATGTGTGGGGAGACAATGACCAAAAGAGTGATTGACAAGGAAGGGACTTTGGGGAGCAACAATTCCCATGCTCCTGGAAGGCATAGTTAGAGTTCAGAGCAAAATCTATAGGACAACAGTGAGCAGAATTGAGAAAAGTTGTTACTATCAGGGATGTTTGCTATGGCAAATTTGTTCCCTCTCACATGATGAAATTATTTAAGCTAGGTTGACATGTATCACAGAACAAGTCATCCTATTCTGGCCCTATACCCTGACAAGAACTCTTATATAATGTGTTGCAAATATTTTTCTTTTATGTCTTTGTTCTCTTGCTCTCAAGTTACCACAGAGATTTCAGATGGTTTCTTATCCCTGAGAATCTCTTATATCTAAGATCCAGCTTCACAAGTTCTCAGTGATTGAATTAAGTCTCATCTCCAGATAATATTTTTCATTCTTTGCACATCCACCATTGCACACTGTGACAAGTGGCATCTAACTGGGGTCAAACTTACATGTGAGGCAAAAAGAAAAGTAGTGAGACAGCTCTATGAAATACGAAGTTGCAAGGTAAAACCTGTAGCAAATCGGCATAGAGAACTATGCTCCCTAAACCTGGAAGGGAACCAAGACATCCAACTATTGGTTTTAGTCTTGGTAAGAGCATATAGACAGCTATGGAATACCTGAAATAGCTCTACAAAGTTTCAGCATAGGTCTTCTCAACCGAGAGGTTACCACTGTCTACTTGCTTCATGAGTGAGTGCAGTGTTTCTTTACATACTCTTTCTCTTAACTTTTTGTTTTCCAATTTGTGTTACTGTGATGGGTCAAACTTTGTCTAAAGTGGACAAGCGTCTTAAGCAACACTTGAAATGCTTTTTAAAAATTTTGGGATGCAAGGTTTCAGAGCCTCAGCTTGCTCAATTTTTAATTGTCACTTGCCAGTACTGTCCTTGGCTCCTACTGAAAGATGGCATGGAATTGAAAGACTGGGAACAGGTTGGTCGCAAATCAAAACAATGCATCAGTTCAGTAAGGGTGCTAATCTCCTTATGTGACACATTTGCATAGTTGATATTCCCACAATACAAACAAAAGAAGCTTTGTATAGGGGTGTATTTTTAATATGAAGGGATTTTGTATGATAAGATGCTTTCATAATGACAAAACAGGAAGGTTTAAGTATGTTTAAGATGTTTGTGGAGGTTGCTGTGCATGGAAAGAGCTAACTAAGTTTTACTGTTGGTTTAATTGAGTCCCAAATACTTTTTCTGAAAGCTCATTGCTACTCAAAGAACATTAGGGCACTATGACTTTGCCTCTCATCAGTCACTCCTTGGTAGGTCTCAACTCTCCAATCCTGTTTAACTGATGGTACCAGAAAAAGGCTATAAATCTTATTTCTGAGATTGATGATAAAAATGAGCCTTTTTGCATGAGTAACAAACAGACCTATACTGGTCTATAACAGAAAACACAAGACAAATATGCCTCATTTGGCAGTTACAACCTGTTTTATAACATCCATTATTACTAGCTTTATGACATAGTAAGTATATTTATATCTCCTAAATGTATAGCTCTTCAAAGTTACAAAACTAAAAATTGTCTCATCACATTAGTGACTCTAAAGCTAAATTTATCTAGATGATAAGCTTTTAAATCCAAAAATATGACTTCTCCTTTACTTGTTTTTCAAATATTTGTGATAAAGTATACATGCCAAGCTAACATGAGGCAGTCATCCAAAATGTATACTTTATCAAGGTGTATGCTTACAAAACTTAAGGATGCTCCAAAACAGTACAATCCAAACAATGACACATAAATTACATATATAGATAGATGCAGTCTTATTATAATACTCTATTAAAAAGTGACAAATTTGGATAAAACTTTCATGTCACAATGTAACTATATCATAATGATTGTTATGCTAATGTTTTATTTCCACTGACTTCAAATTTTCTCTCTAGAACTTTATAATTGTTACCTGTTAACATTCTGCAGGTATTCAACTTCTAAGACAATCATGACTGATTATGAACAGCAGTTCTCTAAACTTTCTCTCAATATTGTGGATGATTTGACTTATGAGAACCCTACAGGTTATTGAAACTACCATTATTCCTAATGTTAATGATGAAATTCTCTTCTGTGTGTTTAAACACCTGCAAGTACTGATTAAACTCCACATTGAACCTTTTTATGCTGATCAAATACTCTCTCATTCTAACCTTCATAGTCCCTAACAAAAGGGCAACACTCTTGCTCACACTTTCATTATGTTTCCTGCCTCTGTGCAAGAGGTTCTTGCTTTGCATCAGTTTTTTCACCTAAAAGTTAAAGCACTCATTCATTCTTTTAATCTTACATGTAAGCAGCCCCATAAAATTGTTCACTCTTGTACTGACCAGCAAAGACAGGTATAATCTTCTCCTTTTATAGGTGTCAATTTGCATGGTTTAAAATATAATGAAATTTGACTAATGGACAAACTCATAACCCATCTGATGCACATAAATATATTTATATAAATAACCACTCTGGAGAGCAGTATATTAAAAAAAAGACATTAAATGCCACTTAGTCTCATGTTTGTCATTAATGAAGTTGTCTTCACAAATTAAGACTGAAAATGATCCTACCTTATTTTCAATTCTTTTCAGACTCTCTTTTAATTCTGACATGTTAAATATATCAAATATATGTTAAACATACCTTATCGCCCTACAGGTCAGTCAATAGTAGAAGAAGTCAATGGGCTCCTTAAGACACAATTATAAAAACAAAATGTGGGAGTATTATGGGGAAGCTCCCTCTATGAGAACAAGTATCTAAAAATTTATTTATTTTAAATTTTAAAAACTGTGATCCAGAAGGTTTCACCAAAGTAGAGAAACATTTTATTCTCACAAAGGACAGGGCAAAGCCATTGGTCCTTTACCATTATCCATTGTGCAGCCCACAGTGATTAGGATCAACAGAATTGCTAAGCTGGTGAAGGGGCCACACATCTATTTTGTCACTCACAGGCCCTCTTTGGCTGACTATGAAGGCTGTTTGTCCATAGCATGTGGCGCACAGTGAGAAGAAACTCCATCCCTGAGCCGCACAAGATGATGCTGCAATTCGTGCAACAAGAGGTAGAGAACAAGAGGAAACAAGAGGTGGAGAATGGATCCATTGCCCTCTGCAACACAAACATTGGGATGCACCTGTGGAGGAATTCAACAACTCACTGCTGGAGCTGAGCAAAAAGTGCAGAGCCCTGGTATGGCTTTACTCCAGGAAACTTCTTCCTGGCAATGGTAGCACAAGTTTCCTAAAATTCTGAGATGGCAAAGTAAAAGGCCTCTTTCTTCATTCTACTTCTGTGCAACTGTACACCAAAAGTATATTTGGCACATATACTTTCACTTCCTGTTCTTGATACAGTCATCTGGCGAGACCCTGAGACTCCCCTCTCTTCCAACAATGCCTCTTTTATTGGTGGAGCCTGACTAGCCCTCCTGCCCTGTAAGGGACTGTTGTAGGAATTGTGGTCACTCTTTATTCTCTGGCTGGTATTTACTGTCTCCAAAATGGTACTTTTGGACTGAAGAGTTTTCTTTCTGTTTGGTCTCTAATGTCACTAATAGCTCTTATTGTGTTCCCTTTCATCTCCAAAATTATATGAGTCATACACGCATTGGGCCCAGTTATACTGAAGGGACCCAACATCAGGTCTTTTTTAATACTGCAGGAGTCTCAGGTTCCTCTATGTTTGGCAAGAACCTTCTCAAACCCAACATTCTTATATTCTGATCCTTGGGTGCCTACAGAAGATGGTCTAGATTTCAGGTGGAATTCATTTCAGGCCACCAATCTCTCCATTACTCAACTTGATTATAATCTAAATTTAGAAAATATAAGACCCCATAATTTGATGGCATTAGAGTCTAATTCTACCTGGAATTATACTTTGCCTTCTAGTTCCTATGGTAGTTCATTTTCATGGAGTCCTGGATTTGCTGAATCCTTGATATTCCTCTCCTCAGACAGTTCCTTTTTCACTATGAAGAAATCCTTCTGTTACCTAGCAATTTGATTTTCTCTCAAATTATTATAATTGTAATTATCAACATATAAATCAAACACATATGAATTTTTCATACTTCTGACCATGTTATGATCTGCAGTTTCTGCCCACGTATTCTAGTCCCCATTAATCAGGAACCCAAGAAAATGGAATAATATTCCTCTAGTCATCATTACAGACCCTTTAAAATGCTTAATATTTATTTTTCCACTAATGCCACCTGTTTAGTTCCTTGTACTACAGATAACAATATTTCTTAATAATACACACACTGTATTCAGACAAAAACAAAGCCTGACTTCCCAGCAATCTCATTGAAGACTGAATGGAAAATTCCACTCTTGAACAAATTACCTCAGCACTTGAATATATTAGATAAAAATGTTTTCTGGGCATTCTAATTTCAACTATTATTCCACTTACTACAGTGGTCTTCCCAGCTGTGACTCTAGTGATTGCTTTGATTCACTCTACCTATACTCCATTTTCCTTTTAAGCATTCTGCCTTTTGCATAGTGCCTTTCACACAGATCTGGCTGGATACATTACTAATCTCCAGGGACAACTTTAGTTCTAACTTCATAAACTTCAAACAGAGGCTTGCAACATTTCTTTGGGGCTCATCTCAATGATATTGCTCACTGGGTAAATTCTAAACACTGGTTCTTCGATCTCAGTCTTCACATTTGGATTCATAGTGGAGGAATATTTTTCTGCTCTTTCTTTCAGTCGTAAGAATCCTTTGTATGTTGTTCCAATGGACCCTCCAGGCAGAAGTCAAGATGACCTTCACATCAAGCACAATATCCTGCTACTCTGCACTCTCTGCCCTCTGTCCAATATAAATTATAAAACAAAGAAGGAGAAATTGTAGGGAGACACTGGCCAAAGGAGTGATTGAACCTGACCTCGTTAAGGAAGGAATCTTGGAGATCAACGGTTCTCATGCCCCTCAAATGCATGGTTAGAGTTGAGAAAAGAATTTGCAGGACAGCAGTGAGCAGAGTTAAGGACAAGTTACGGTCAGAGATGTTTTCGTTGGCTGGTGGGTTCCTTCTTCCCTAATAAAATTGTTTAAACTAAGTCGATATATGTCACATAACAAACCACCCCATTCTGGTCCTGTCTCCTAACAAAAATGCCTGTACAATATGTTGCAAAATGCTTTACTTCTATGTATTTGTTCTCACACCCTGAAGTTCCCACGGAGTTTTCTGTTGGTTGATGTTTCCCTGAGGCTGTCTTATGCTCAAGAAGCAGCCCCTTTAAATTCTCCCTCATTGACTTAAATCTCATCTCTGAATAATCTTCTTCATCCTTTGTGCATCCACCCCTGTACACCATGACAATATTGGAATGCAACTTTTTATAAACATGTATATATTGAATGCATATATGAGGGAAATGATCATATTAATAATGATAAGTGTTAAATTCAATTGTCTATATTTTCTCAAAATAATAGAATGAATTTCAATGGAAGAAGGAAAAGAATAAAAAGAACTAAAATCAATTGACTGGAAACCAAAGTTAGATTAACAAGATAAAATTATAATTTTTAATAAAATAAATAAAATTAATAAATTTCAAAAATTTTATCACAAATAAGGAGAAAATTATCAAAGGGAAGTATTAAGAGGAAAACATCACTTTATATCCTTCATATCTTTTAAAAGATAATAAAGTAATACATAGACCCTAATAGCAATATTGGAAAACATTTGACACATCATTGAAAACTCAATTTGATTGTCAAAGATGATCTGTTCCTTGAAAATCACAACTGCCTTAAACTGATGCTTTTTGAAAATTAGCTCTGAATTATCTTGTATGTTTTAAAGGAATTCGATCAAGTTCCTTTCCTCTGAGAACTCTCTGTGTCCTGAAAACTTACTAATACATTCTATCTAGTATTAAAAAAAATAAAAAGGGAAATATTTTCTGACCCTCTTTAAAGTCAGTGTAAGTGCAATGCAATGATGAAACCTAAGAAGGTCCAAGAAAAATGAAATATGAAATATATCTCTGAGAGAAAAGTTGCATACATCATAGGAAAACATAGTATAAAATATATCTGGAAATATTGATAATCTAATGCGTTGCATTTTAAAAATACCAGATTGGAGTAGTATTTGAAAACCACTTAATGCAATCTAGTATAATTATATTTAAATAAATTTTATTATCTTAATAGATAAAGAAAGAAAACATGTGGTAGTATTCAATTCCTCTTTCTCATAACTATACCAAAGCAAAATAAGTCCGTTACAGGAAGACAAGTATCACATGTTTGCTGTCATATGTAGGAATTTTATATATACATATATATGTATATATATGTATGTGTGTGTGTGTTTGTGTGTATGTAATTGAAATGAAATAAAATAAATGAGACCTGCAAGTAGAAGACAGTCTGTATGATAGGGAAAAGGCAGGGCAAGGACATGGTCTGTGAAGTTGGTATGGAATAGGTACAGGGATAAGGGAGAGTGGGTATGTTTGAGGTACTATATACGCACTTATGGACATGTTACACTGAAACTTATGAACTGTTACCACTAACATGTGTGAGTAATTTTAATACCAAAGAAAATAAAAGAAGAGATTTATAATTTACTGTATACCTTTTAAAAAAATTCCTCAGTTCACATATTTAATAAATTTGAAGTGAGACAGGAATTTGAAATGTCACTCCTTCTTCAAGATAATATATACACAAGGTTAAAAAAAGACCGATGTAAGAGAATAGAGTCTTGAAAAATATTCATATTTTTGTATCAGATGATTTATGAGAATTACATCATTATATTTCAGTAGAAAACAAGTGAACTTTTCTGATTGTGGAACTCATTCCAACAAATGTTTTGTGGAAAAAAATAAGCTATTAATTCCACATTACAATAAACCTCAATATGTTTGCATAAGCATATGAAAAAGTGTTCATCATAAATAGCTAGAATAAACAAAACCACAGTGAAATTTATAAAATCAGTGTGTGAAATATTAAGCTTAATACAGGTGAGAATCCATTCGAACTCTCTTATTTCATTAGAAGAATGCAAATGAGTATATGATTTTGAAAACCATTTTTGTGTCACCTACTCAAGACAAACTTATACCTATAATTTTACCTAGAAATTCTACTGTTATATATAGAATATTCTAAAAGGAATGACCACCATTCACAAAAAATGTGTAAGAAAGAACATAGCATCTTAATTCATGTCATTGTTAAACTGAAAAACATCTGGATGACCATTTTCAATGGTGAATGTAACACTACAGGGAAATGAAGAACTGCTACACACAGAAATAACGATGTACTTCATCCACTTAATGCCGATAGAAAAAAATGAGATAGAGAAAGGTACATGCAACACAATTCTACCTAAGTCGATTTTTAGAATAAGGAAATTTTATCTTTTGTCATTGGAATCAGAGCAGCAATGATATGTTTGACATGGACACAGGACGAGGGAATCATTTGGCATTTTAGTAGTACATAACAAAGATACTGTATTTTTTATATATTGACCAGAAAGTCAGTTTAATTTTGACTGTGCATATGTCATGGTGCATTATATCACATTTTATATTCATAAAAATTTATTAAGACACTCAAAGGAGATTGTGTTATAGAGAAAAAAAATCCTAACTCTAGTAGCAATTTATGTGATAGTTGATCATGGTTTGTATAGTACTCTTGTGTTAAAAAACCCATAAAAGTGAAAAAAAGAAGGAAGATTTGGAGGAGATTTTTGAGAACTATTAGGACTTGTTCAATAGGACTGCTTTGTGGAGGCAGGTAATAAGATATTTCTTTTCTATGTATAGGTGCATAGAGAAAGGGAAGAATCAATGGATATTCTTAAGAATAGCAAGTAGTACGTGGAGGAGTCTTAATTTTTCTTGAAATAATTATTTCCAGGATTCTCACTTACATATAATAGGAAAAAATGTAAAAAGGGGTAAAATAATTCCTAAGTTTTATAACAAGAATTCTAATATATTCATTTACTTTTATTCATATGTGATTAGTTTTTCTGTCTAGTTATGTGCTGAGTATGCTTATATCTGTTGTGATAAATTATCAAACATGCTGCACAGCTGGCTTTTTTTCCAAAAGCCTCATTAAAAATCACCAATTTTTCTTTAAATTCTTCCAACATGTGGTGAGAGATATGAATTCACGCAGTAAAGTTTTAGCTCCAGAGAGCTTGCCTCATTGGTCTTACTGCATGATAGATATTTTTGGAATGGGTTGTGAAGAATGATGATTTTTTCATATTGCTACTTAAATATTTATGATAAAAAGCTGTCTTTTCCATTTAGAAGTGGTTGGTAGGACATTTTCCAAAAGTTTTTTTCCATAGTGCTGGTAGATAATTAATATTACTTTTTTCTCTTGTCTTGTTAATCATTTGTTTGAGATTGAATGCATCGTGAAATACCAACAATTTTCAATTAGTTTCCCTGTTTATAACTAAAGGTATAGCTGCATAAAACTTCATGAGCAGAATGTTGTTATATTTGTAAATATTTTAATTCTTCCGAAAATATAGCTTGCCTTTCATTTTTGAGGGGGCTTTAATGTAGGACCTTCACATTGAGCTGCATCCCTTACTCATGTTTACTTGTTCATTCATGGTTTTGTTTTGTTTTGCTTTGTTTTGCTTTGCTTTGCTTTGCTTTGCTTTGCTTTGTTTTGCTGAGACATGGTCTCACTTTGCTGCATTAAACCTGTGATTTTCCTACCTGCTGTTCCTCCCAGAACGCTGTGAATGCAGGTGTGCTATGCCATGCCCAGATGATATTCCCTATCATGTACTTTGTTTTTGTATCCTGCACTTAAAATACTATACAAGTCAGGAATTTTTTTCATTTATACCAATGCTTTCATTTTATTTGCCTTTTATTAGCTCATGTTAATGTATGTGATGAGGGGTTTTGTTTCGAGACTTTGGTACATGCTTTTAGCACACTTTCATCATTCTCAATCCCATTACCCTTTTTGCTTTTTCTCCCTCTTTCTGTTTTTCCCCTTCCCCACTTTCAGGAATCTACCTCATGTTTCTTTGTCCTTCTTTCTTAATTAATTAATTTATTTATTTAATATATTTTTAAGTTTCTCATATGAGAGACACATGTAATTTTTTGTCTATTTTCAGTTTCTTCCATCTTCCTTCATATTTAAGGCTGAGTAAACTGTATAAACATAGGTATGTATGAACTACTATAGTATACAATTCTTCATTCTTTTAGGAGTATGTTCAAGTGACATAGTATGGTAAAATTGTATTTCACAGTTTAGTTTTTGGAGGTCTCTCTATTCTGATTTCCACAGTGTTTGCACTAATTTATATTCCCACCAATAATAAAGGAGGTTCACCTTTCCCTACATCTCTACCACATTATGATTATTATCATTATTTTGTATTATTCATGGTAGCTATTTTGACTGGGATGGTGTAAGATTTCAGTATAGTTTGCATTTCTCTTATTGCTAGAGATGTTAAACATTTTTTCATAAACTTTTGACCATTTGAATTTCTTTTTTTGAGAAATATCTATTCAGTTTATTTACCGACTTTCTTATTGGGCTAATTATTTTACAGGATTTTTAAAGTTCTTTATATATTTTAGATATTTATCCTTCATCTGAAGAGTAGTTGGCAACGATATTTTCCCATTAAGTGAGTTATCTTTTAATTTTGCTATTTGTTTCATTTGCCATGCAAAAGCATTTTGTTTGCTTCAGATTTTTACTATAGGTGTTATTTAATGAAATTTTTATTTAAAAATTACTGAAAGTTTCACAATAAAAGAATCAATTCATTAATTTATTCTGTACATTCTTTCCTCATAGATTTCATTGCCTTTGTTATCATAATTGTACATACATGTCAAAATTTAGTAATACAAATTTGATTTGTGATACATCATGGTTATTAAATTGTAAAACGTTATTCTTTTCTTTATTAATAAACTATAAGTGATTTAGGGAACTGTATACATAATTTTGACTCAAAGCAGATATCGAGTCTTTTCTTTTGTGTGTGTGTGTGTGTGTATGTGTGTGTGTGTGTTTGACACAGGGTCTCACTATGCAGTTCAGGCTGGCCTTGGGCTCACTTTGTAGCCCAGGCTGGTCTTGAACTTGCAATAATCCTCCTGCCTCAGCCTACTGATTGCTGAGATTACAGGAGTGCACCACCATGCCCAGCAGATTTCAAGTTTTTACCAATTATTTCAGTTTGCTAACTCGTTCATTGTCTCATCTTTTTTAATCAGTCTTGAAATATTTTGCTACTTTCATCCAAAATTGTTTAAAATAAATGGGAGCATATGTATACGAATACTACATGTCCATTTTATTCTTGAATTATGTAATTGTATTTCAAGTTATTGAGTACTTGCACTACTGTGACAGCCTTCTAAACACACTCCTATATTAATATTTTCATGCTAAAGCCAGCTTATCACTTACATTTCAGAGTCAATCATCATTTTGTTATACTAGAGAACTTTTAATGTTTTTGTATTGCTTTGAGATTAAAAAAGAATATTTACCAAGGACTCTTAGTATGGTCAACTTTGATAAGGGAATTTTCTGCATTCTGGTTGGTGCTTATCTCTCCAGGATCAGCTAATTTAATTCTATTCTTCTCTCCCTAGTCAAATCGAATTCATTAATAACAGTATTTGAACTTGAATGCTAGTGCTGTTTCATGTATTTTGAGCTTTAAATTGTCTTTCCTAGTTCCCAAAATTGACAGTGCTAATATCTTTTCAATTTTCTTTGATCAAATTAATCCCTAATTAGCCTCAATATCTAAAACAATATTTCTGTTTTTCAAAATGCTTTTCATGTGTGACAATTTATCTCAAATTACTGTTAATATATTTATGTTACAGAATTTTTCGCAACATTTAACCATTTAACTTGTATTTTTATTGGTATACTTAATACCTGTTGTTCTTATAAACTAAAAACTTTATGAAAATAACTTTGCCTCCTTTTTTATAATTTTGTCTCATATGACTAGAATAGTATCTGGTGAATATCAAACTTTCAATCAAAGGTTACTGAATAGATAAATTAAAATCTCCATATTTTCAATATTACAATTTAGCTAAAATGTTCAATATAAATAAGAAAAACCCTATCACCATGTTGCAGGTTCATATCACTTGCTATCTAAGAATATGGGTGAACTAGTAAAAAGAAAAAAGGTTATATTCAAAGCTAGCTGGAGGAGATTGACGGGTCTTTTAATATTCCACATCACTGTCTCAACTTGTTTAGGTGTGTAATGGCATTTATGATATGGAAGGGAGAGGAAATACCTGAGGCAACAGAACTTCTATGCTATGTCATCTCATTCCATCCCTTTTCTTGATTTCTTCCCTCCTGGCTCTTTGTCTCTCTTGTGGGAAGGAAATTGTACTTTGACCCTGTGGAGCTATCATCTGCATGTTCTGTCATCTAATATAAACTGAAGAGAGGTAGGAATGACAGTTTAAGCTGCCGGCATGAGAAACACTGGACAAGCAGTTTAGCTCTAAATGGAAAAAAATTCTAACCTTTGAAGAACAGTTTTTCCCTCACAGTTACGAATGTACCAAGTATTGTATTAACAAATCATATGAGAAGCATAATATAAGTCTATGTCACTTTGGGCATATATAATTGACATAAGGATATCTGAAATGTGCACAGCTTAATTAATCTCACATAAGGTTACCATGTAGGACATATTAAACTATACTTACTCAAGAAATCATTTTAAAATGTAATTTTCTCAGATTCATGATTTTTCTTAAAGATATAGACAGCAATATATAGAATAATAAAATAGCATTTTCATTGGGTTCATTTATTCTACAATCCTGTTTCTTGAGTTGGGTGGTGCTTTTCCTTTTCCTAGAGGACTCTTCGATAAGGTGGTCATTTGAAGGAAAATAAAGCTTTGCTCCAAACTACAACCTTTATGCTTGCAACACTTCAGATCAGAGGTTACAGATGATATACAGCTTATCAGAGGAGAGGAAAGGTGAGTATCTTTCACTGCCTCAGCTATTCAAGCAAAGTACTAACAGCAAGGTGGACCACAAGAGTACATGCTGTGTACAAAGAGAAAGTATAACATCAAAGACATTGTATACAGAGCTTGGAGTTAAGGAATAATGAATAATGAAAGAGTAGTACCATATACAAACACTGGGAAATATATTATTCATTGTTTTTGTTTTGCTCGGTTTTAAATAACCTTTGTACATGAATATGACCCTCATCTGACTGTCTTAAGCATAAATTTAGTAAAAGTGTTAGGGTAACTTCTAATCTTCATAGCAGGGTTGTAATGGTTATTACTGATTATCTATTTGTTTTCTAAATGCAAATTTGTGGTTTTTCTTCATTTGCTTATCCATCCAGATTATAAATTACACACTGGTTTTATGACAAGCTTCATTCTGGGACCCAGACACACAAAATAAATAGTATGCATAGAGTTTCCATTTACATGAAGTTGATATTCTATGGACGAGAAAAATATCAACACAAACAAGAAAAACACATAAGCAGGTAAGTCAACCTGCATGTAGAAACCTACGAAGGACAACATTTTATAACATGAATTCCAAGAACAAGGAGAAAACACGGCAGTGAGAGGTAAACAAAGACATGGGTCCTGGTTGCTACTGTAAGCTACATGTTTACCTGTGACATTTCAGAGGGGATAAAATGGAAGAATGGCGACAATTAAATAAACCAACCAGGCATGTAGCTATCTGACTGATGATGGCTTTACAAAAAGAAGACAAAATAACTTTTTGTAATCCTCCCTATTTTTAAGTAATATGTTTGTTGCTTCCAGGCAGAGATGATCATTTGAGTGGGTAGTAGTAAGGTGGAGGGAAAACCCTTGGAGGCGAGTATGCATGACTGGCCAGAAACTAGATCTTACCCAACACACTCTAAGCTAATGTGAGAGGATTGTTCATAAACAGATATATGCTTCAAAATTTGATCCTGTTTGTGTTTTGTTAATAGGCTATAAATAATAATTCTTTTAGCAGAATACAACTGGACAGCTCAAGAGGATAATTCAGAGAAGTGAAGAGGTTGAACCACTGAGAAAGCACCTGCATACATGTATGGTAGATTTGGACGACACAACAAAATATAAAAGAGAATTCAAGCACAATGAGAGATTTGCTTGCATCTTTTATTAAGAATTTATTTCACTAAAATACTTCTTAAATTATTTTTAATGATTATTCACATGCATGAACAGACAGACAATATTTATTCCAACTGTATATCCAAAGCAACATACAATGCCACCTTTTTTCTCCTAAATCATATCTTATCTTCCCTGAATCCTGATAATTCCTCTTTACAGATAGACTCTTGTGAACTTTCCAAAGAAATCAGTGGTGAGTAATAAAACTTGTATTTCCTCATATAGTGCAGCTTTTTTTCTATGTGGAAAGTACTAATTTAGTGTTAGAGAATATTCTCTGTGGAAAAGTTTTTGTTTGTGTCCCTCTCTTTCATGCTATATTTTCTATTCTAGAAGGAAAGTGGAAAGGACTGAAATGACAGCATCTGACAGAAGGAAAGTAGAGCTGCCAGGAGGAAAGAGTATGCAAAAGTGCTGTGCTGAGAGACTCCACAGAGGGGACAGAAGCTCGTCCCATGAGTGTGACCGTGAGCACCTCAAGAGAGAGAACCTGAGCACATCTGACAATGAATCACCACTTCATGGCCTATGCTGGTTGATGTTTCATTCAGTTAAATATTTGTCAAGAACTGACGTACACTCAGAATACAAATATAAACATATCATGCTTCCTCATTTCTTGAATCTATAATTTAATAAAGGTGAAAATACAGCAGAGTGTTTCATCAGGTGATTTTATTACAACTTACCAAGTGAAGAACTGTGTACACTCATCATCTCATGCTTTATTTTTTCTTTACACTTTATTACTTTTTATTTTATACAAACTTTCAATATAGCATTATCAAATACTACACACAAAAGTCACAGGTTTCAAGATTGTAGTAGATAATTAAAGAACATTTATATGTCTATGGTTCTTATTGTTCCTCTTTTTAATTTTATTTTAGAGATGTTGAAGCAGAATAAAACCAACCAAAACAAGCAAGTGTAAGAGATACAGGACTTCAAAACATTGCAAAATCAATAATAGTTGCCATAATGCTTTTTGATGTCTTCAAAATAGCTGCAGACAGCTTTGGACGTAGTAAAAATCAGACAGAGCAGAATAGAATAGAAACAATACAAACAAAACAATGAAAGCATTAAGGATTTCAAAACAAGCCAATAGCAAATCCAAAATTGCTACCATAATATACCTTGCTATCTTTGAAATAGGTGCCCCTGCCATTGGATTTAACATAAGCAAACAAAACAAAATAGAATAAAATTCAACCTAACAGAACAATGGAAATGATATAGGACCTCAAAACAAAACCACAGGGAATCAACAACGGCTACAACCCTCAGAAGGAGACCCCTCTAGATGACACACTGCTTAGCAATATCTTCCGAACCTATGATCAGACCACTGGTCCTAGACCTGCAATGTCAGTGAAACACCAAAGCACCACAGGCATCCAATTGCATTTCTTCTTGATAGCTATAATCACAGCCTGTGTTTCTCCAGATAAGCCAGTTGCTTATGGGGATGGAGGAGAATAGTACTTCTTGTTTGCCAGCCGGTGTGCCAGAAGGGGTCAGGTCTGACTGTTTCAGTCCACCAGTGGCCCATTCATGGTGCTGGTTCCAGACTGGGCTTGCCTGCTGGTGTGGCCTTGTTCTCTCTATTCCAAGTCCTTGAATGGCACTGATTTCCCTCTTTTAAGATAGGAAAAAAGGCAGATATATTTTGTCACAAAAGGTTGCAAATCATGTATTAAGAATGAGTCATTACTCAACAAAAATTGATAAGGCAGAGAATAAACAAAATAAAAAATCAAAATACAGAAAATCATATGGGACACATCTCAAATATACTATTAGGATAGGATACTTGAAGACAGATCATATACATTGATATGCAAATTAAGCTTCTCAAAGTAGTGATCTGGATTATAACAAAAACAATACAAGTAATGTTACACTCATGGGGAGCAAAATAGATTCATTATTTTAATTATATCTTACGACAAACAATTTTTTTGTAAATATCTGGAGCTCAAAATTTCCTTCTGAAAGTACTGTACTTTTCTTTCAAAGCACATGAACCCTATTAGCATAATTGAATATTTTCAACTGGATAGTTGCGATGGTAAATTTTCATGGTCAGCTTGATTGGTTTGAGAGATGCCTAGGTAATTAGTAAAAGCACACTTCTAGTTATGTCAGGGGTGGGGATGTGTGGCCTTGAGGAAGATGATTGATCCCTGGGTCTTTTCTCTTGCATTTTTCCATGGCATTTGCTTTCTGGATGCCATGAGTTGATCATCTTTCCTGTATCACACTCTTCTGTCTTGTGCCTGCCTTTTAGGCAGTAGACCATAGACTGAACCCCAGAAACTGAGAAAAATCATATCTCTCCTCTTTTAAATTACAGGAGTCAGAGTTTTGTCCTGCCATTGGTACTGCTCATTAACAATGTAGTATAGCATCATATTATTTCTAATAAAAAAACTTACAATTATACTTAATTTTTGATCATTTAAATGTATTTTTTGCTACAGTCTAAGATTTATAATGGCCAGAACTGTATTTTACTTGTGGTTATTATTGTATTATTTGTACTTAATGAAGTACTTCACAATAGTAAATATTCATTAAATGTCTGTAAATCAACCAGTAGGTAAATTAGATAATTAGTAAATGATCAATCCTAGCAAAAATGAAAGAAGAAATCATATTTTTCTCAGGTTTATGTCTAATATTTGATAAAGAATCCACATCTAATACTAGGACACACAAATTCAACCTACAAATTTTATTCATTCTATGTATCAGGCTGTACAATCCCTCAGCTCATTGACATGGAAAGATAGCATGAGGTGCAGTCACATAATTTGGTTTAAAATAATAATAGAAGCAAAAATTGGTTGCATTGCTATGAAACATTTATGATGCAAAGTTCCTTGCATAAATTATTGATAATTAGAAAAAAGATGAGAAATTTATTCTAAGTATTATACTTAATTAAATGTAGAATGAATCATGCAGTGCCATTGTTCATTTAATCAATATTGTCTTCATTGGAATCCATAAAATACAGTCAGGTTGAAAAACAAATGGTTATCCTTATAAAAACAGATATGATTCAATGCAAAATAACTTTCCTTTTATACGTATTAACAGAGACCATGCAAAGAGCCCATTTTCCAAGAGTTTGGATAGTCAGTACACAGTCAAAAGAGTGAAAAACTGGTTAAATGGCTTGAATCTTTACCAGCACTTGGCTCTAGCTGGTTACATGAGAGTAAACACTGTGATAAAACGCAGCCCTGGGAGCAGGTAAAGAGTAGGACTGAAAACAGGAGAAGATGAGTCATCAAGCCTAGTTTATGAGACAAGTTATAGAGAACTTTAAAGTAAACAGAAATAAAACACTTTTGCACAATTCATTCAGTATGGATAAATCTAAAATCAGACAG